>VZRX01012496.1:97318-120501 GCA_013398075.1 Notiomystis cincta
AGCTCTCACAAAGCCACTCTATCACTCCTCCTCCTTACTGGACAGGGGTAGAAAAACGCAACAAAAAGCGTGTGTGTGTTGAGATAAGGATTGGGAGATCACTCAGCAACTACCATCAAAGACAAAACAGGCTCAGTTTAGGGAAAAATAGTTTAATTTCTTGCCAGTTATTATCAGAGTAGGATAATGAGAAATAAGAAAAATCTTAAACACCTTCCCCAACTTCTCCCTTCTTCCTAGACTCAACTTGACTCCCAGTATCACTACCTTCTTCCCTCCAGTAGCATAGGCAGATAGGGAATGGATATAGAGGTTATGTCATCACAGATTATCTGTGTGTTACTGTCGTCTTCCTCATGTTCTTCCCTTCCTCCAGCATGTCTCCCACAGCAGACAGTTCTTCAGGAACAGACTGTTCCAGTGTGGGTACCTTGACATGATAAAGTCCTTCAGGAGCAGGCTGCTCCAGTGTCAATACCCTCCATGGGGTACTGTACTTTAGGAACAGACTGCTCCAGTCTGGGTCCCCTCCACAGGGTGCAGTCCTTCAGGAACAGGGTGCTCCAGCGTGGGCCCCCCACAGCGTCACAAGTCTTGTCAGCAAACCTCCTCCAGCATGAGCTCCTTGCCACAGGTCCTGCCAGGAGGGCTTCCCATGGGGTCACAGCCTCCTTGGGGCATCCACCAGCTCTCGTGTGGGGTCCTCCAGGGGCTGCAGGTGGATCTCTGCTCCCCACGGACCTCCAGGGGCTGAGGGGCACAGCTGCCTCACCATGGGCTGCACCTCAGGCTGCAGGGGAATCTCTGCTCTGGTACCTGGAGCAGCTCCTGCCCAGCTCCTTCACTGACCTGTGCCTGCAGAGCTGCTCCTCTCACACACACTCACTCCTCTCTCCCTTCTGTGGATGTGCAGCAGATTTTATCCCAGAGGCACTGCCACTGTCACTGGTGGGCTCAGCCTTGGCCAGTGGCCGGTCTGTCTTGGAGCCAGCTGGCATTGGCTCTGTTGGAAAGTGTCTGGCATCTCCTCACAGAAACCAGCTTTAGCTCCTCCTGCAGCCAAAATATTGACACATAAACCCAATTCCCCATGCTGTGCTTTGGGCTCGGGAATGGTGTATTAATTCTGTGGTAAAATCCATGGTGTATCCAAGGTGAAAGCCTGTGCTGGGTTATGGGAGCATGACACTGATACACCTGCTGTCTCTGCTTAGAGCTGGCTTGGGCCACACTGCCAGGCTGCTTCTGACCTGAGCAGGTTCCACAGGCAGGAGAGCTGTGTTTGCTCAGCACAGAGCCTTGAGCCAGACTGCAGTTCCTTCTCTGGAAATAACTCACTTCAGCCCAGATAAGCTGGCCTTGGAAAGCCTAAACATAATGGCAAAGTCATAATATGCATCTTATTTGGTTCCTCTAGTTATCTCCAAGGACTAAGTTAGTCCTTTGTGGGATTACAGTCATACCTTAGAGCTATGTTCAGCAGGCTGCCCAGCATCTACTCTGAGGCATCGTTCTTCAAGTTGGCAGGCATTCTTTGCTCAAATACAGAAAAACTTGTCATTTTGCCACTTTCGCATCCAGCTTAGCAAGCTGGGCTGATTGGTCTGTTAATTTCTTTATAATTCGCTGTCCTTATGTCTACAAATTTCAGTAGCTAAGCTGTCATACTTGTATTAACTGAGTGCCATGATGACTTTATTTATTGCTGTGTTATAGCACTCAAATTATCTAGTGACAACAGATACCGTGTGGAAATAGGTTATACCAACCTTATCTTTTAACAAATGACTCAATAATCTTACTGAGATCAAATCAGTTCAGTTGGATTGGTCGTCATTAATCTTATGATGCTTAGTCTTTGTGATATTTGCCTCTTTGAATTTCTTTATCTAGGCAGAGATAAAATAGGTGCTCATCCATATTCATGGAGTGGTTCCTTTTCCAGCTGAACGCTGAATAGCAAATGCTAAAGATAAATTTTTTCAAGTAAATTAAATTGGATTGCTTAATCTGAAGAGCAGTTGTTCTGATTCCTCACTTTGTTCTGCTTCCTCACTTGTTTTAGGTGAATCCATTGCTTGAAGCTTTTGGTAATGCCCAGACTGTGATGAACGACAACAGCAGCCGCTTTGGAAAATACATACAGCTCCGTTTCCAGAAAAATACAGGTAAAGTCGAGGGCAATTACTAGCCTGGGGAGTAGTTAGGAACTGGAGGGAGTGGACTGAGTAGCCAAAACTTGTGGAGGATAAGATTTTGGCATGTGGCTCCCTATGGGAAGGGTGTGCAATTAAGTAAAATTGCACAGCAACCACTGTTGGATAGGACCTGGACAGGATTAGGCTTGGGTTTGGACAGAGTGGGGGTGAGAGTGCAGAGTAAGTGTCAGTAGTACTCTGTGATGCCAGAAGCCTTTGTTTTTGCTAGAAGAGGTGAACAGAAATCTCTAAGACTCACGGGAAAGCCCATTTCCAGTGTGCTGGGCAGCCTAGAGGGTCATGCACACAAGAAAATTAATGTAGACAGTTCTGTGCTCCTGTCACCAAAGAAGAGATGAGGGACAGCCCAGGCTGTCCCCCAGAGTGAAGTTCCCCACCCTTTTTGTCACCTTTTTGTGTGCAGTACAAGGTGCAAAGCTGAGTGAGTACCTGTTAGAGAAGTCACGGGTGGTGCAACAAGATGCTGGGGAGAGGAATTTCCACATCTTCTACTACATGTTTGCTGGACTGTCTTCAGAGCAGAAGGAGATGTATGGGTTACTGGATCCTTCACTCTACAGGTGTGTCAAAGGCAGACCCTAGATTAGTCTTTGTGATGGGTGGTGAAGGGGAAAACAGCACAGCAGAGTTTTTGCCTCTGCCCTGGGGTTCTGTCTGTGGGTGAGTGGAAGCTGGAGTGGGATCTGAAGAGCTACATGAAGAAATATTATGGATCATCATGGAAGCTGGGAGGTCTGGGGTCTCTGCTGCACTGCTTTGGAAAAGTTTCTTTCCCAGTTGTGTCTGCACTACTGCTTTGTTGATCTGCTTTGTTCCCGTGGGGTAGGACTGAGTTACAGTGCTGATTGTGTGACAGTTTTGTATGGGATATGCACTTTCTCAGGTACATAAGTGGACGATTTGATACACAGGAAGTAGCTGAACGCTGGAAACACAAATACCAAGAGGTTTGCAATGCCCTTGACATGGTGGGCTTCCAAGAACAGGTTAGTCCTGGGGCTGTTTAATCTCCATACATGCTTCCTGCGGGCACAGAATTTCTTTCTAGCTGCTCTTTTGAAGCTCAGTCCTATTTCTTTTTCTAGATTTTCCATGTTCCTTTCAGACCACCTGAGTCTGCCAGACTTTGTGGAGAGCTTTTTCCCACAGGTTGCCTGTGCCTCTTCCCTTAACCTCTCCAACTTCTGAGTCCTTTGTGTTGTACATGCTACATGCTGATAGGTTTTCCAGTCCCCTTTCTTTCATGTTTTAGGAGCAAGTGGACATGCAGGCTATCTTGGCTGGCGTGTTGTCTCTGGGCAATGTGACCTTTGAGCCTGAGGAGAGCGATGGGTCTGTAAAAGTCAGTGAAGCCTCCCGGGGATGGCTGAGGGCTGCAGCGGTGAGTCACAAGAAATGGAGACAGAAACCTTATGGGTAAGATGCTCTTCCCCACTGGCTGTGTGACTGAAGGAGGATGTTTCTGCCTCAGAATGGGAAGGTTTCTGAAGAACAAGGCTTTTTTTGGAAATGTACAGTTTGACCCCATGACAGCATTTGTGCCCACTGCTATTCATACCCAAAGAGATGCTTCTCAGCTTCTGTTTCTTGTCTGTCTAGAACCAGTGTCTTACACAACATATACTTTCCTGACTTCATAAAACACAAGCTTTTTAAAACTAAATGTTTTATTTTTGTGAGTGTGATGATGCCTTGGAGAAATTCAGGTGTGCAGTATCTGTACACTAGTTCTGTGTTGTCATCCGATTTTGTCCAAGGATACCAACCTAAATGCTGTCATTTTTTGTTGATTATCTTGAATTAAGCTCTCTGCTATTTTGCATGAAATCATCACAGATTAAGAAGTATATATTTCCCAGGACCATTCCATTTTTATTATATGGGATGGACATTATCCTGCTTTGTTAACAATGCAGAACAGGAAAAGTAACATGCTTCTCCCCTTTCTGTCTCTTTTCGTTTTGACCTATTTGAAATCCCAGCGCCCTTGCTCTTTGGTTTCACTCCCATCTCTTCGCCTGTTTCCCTCCTACACCATACCTGAAACAACCACCTACGTCTGTTTGGCAGCCAACTTCTTTTTATCTTACTTCTGAAAGCCTGCTCCTCATTTCTTGCCCACGGGAGGGGAATTCCTGTTAAATCACTGAGGGGTTCGGTGCGTCTGAGCTCTCTTTGTTTCCTGCCTCTCGTGTGGGTTCGTGTGACTGAAGCTCAGATGCTTCAGCACCTGCACAGTCACCTCCGTGTGGTGCTGTTCCATAAGTCATTAAAGCGCTCAGCAGGGACTGGCGAGGCTCCCAAAGAAGGTGAAAGGTGGCAGCACTGGGAGAGCAAAACAAAAAGTGTTTGAGAGCGAGTGTGTGAGGTTGGTCGCTGCGGGGGTGGAGCAGATCAGAGCCTGCATCTGACTCCGGTGCCAGCAGTAGCACTCGCCTTTCAGTGGGGCTCAAAGGCCTGAGCCTGAAGCATGACCCCATTACACACAGATAGAGACAATCCCCACTATCAGAGTAAGGGTTTACCACTGACTGTCCTTGTCTATTTCCTGTTTCCCAGGGTCAGTTTGGAGTCCAGGAAGATGAGCTGTTAAAATGCCTGATTTGTACAACGTCAGTGACCCGAGGCGAGCAGATCCAGCGTTTTCACACCCAGCAGCAGGCAGAAGGTAGGAAACATAATGAATTGCAGATGTGCTGGCTTAGAAAGACTGGGTTTTCATGGAAGGGTATCCCCACACATGTGCAGCTTGTTGGGAACAAAGATGTCCTTCTGTGCCCCTTCATTCCTCTCACACAGAGGCAAGTATGTCAGTGTTTATCTGTTTAGTCTCTTACTGACATGTAGGGCCATGAATGCTGCTTTTGTTTGGTCTCCAGGAGACTGCAGAGATTAAATGAGAAACCAAGGAATTAGCTTTGCTTTCTCCCTTAGTCCAGCCCAGAAATAAACTCTAGATATTTGTGCAAAAGAGGGGAAGGCTCCTATTGCAAAGCACTGGCAGTGTGCAGAGCTCTGGGTAATAGATGGAGAAACAACCATGACAACAATGAGGTATCACAGTAGCAGGACTGGAGTGAAAAGAATAAAATAGCAAGCTCAAGGTGTTATTTTCCCCTTCAATAAAAGAAGAAAATAATCCAAGGTAATCTGTACCAAAAGGTTCAGTTAAAACAGAGTATTTTAAAAACTATTTAAAAATATTATTTCTTAAAATAAATGAAAGAAGAAAATGAAAATGAAATGTGATTAGCTAGTTCTGTTTTAAAAATTTCTCTAGACAATGAAATATACATCTCTTATCATAGGTCATATTAATTTGGTCTCCTTCTTAGACAGTGAGCAAGCTTTCTGTCAGTTGTGTCCTCTTCTTGCCTACAGCATTTAAACACTTAGCAACTGTGGGCTAGGAGGAAGAGAACTATCCAATTTTCCAAGTAAAATTTGGGGCTTCTCCCTTGATTTAGCAGTGAGGGGATCCATACTTAGTAGATTTTTAGAGTAGAAAGCAAGTCTCTGGATACTCTAAAAAGTGGCATGACTCAAAAATGCCCTGGTATGGCATGGCTGATCATGTAGAAAGATTGTGAAGATTTTGGAATTGAGCTGTTTTTTACACCTCACACTTACAAAGGGCGGGGACAATCAGACAGATATCCAGTGTTCATCTGATCTTTAAAACAGCTTTATGTAGCCATTGTTGCTGGAGGTGGGTATATTGAGCCAGCTTGTGTGTCATGTCCCCTGCTCTCCTGTGAAGCCCTTCAGTGAGCTGCTGTTGCTCCCTCTGTGCAGATGCTCGGGACTCCATTGCAAAGGTGGCCTATGGCCGAGTGTTTGGCTGGATTGTTTGCAAGATCAATGAGCTGCTGGCTGAGAATGTGGATCCTGAGGTGGAGCTGAGGGAGATAGGTGAGTTCTGCCTGCCTTGCTCCTGTTCTGTTCTCAAATGTGCATCCCTCAGCCACAGCGAAGGACAGCGCAGCGTTAGGCTTCACAGAGCCTGCCTGCTGGGGTGCAGCATCAAAACTGTGATCCTGCTAGAGATAAGAGTCAGCAGCATGAAGAGTGCAGGGCCTTGTTCAACTCTGAGCAGTCAGTTGATCTGAAGCCACTGTGAGGCTGTGGTTCTGGGGCACTCTGTCTTAGCAGAGAAGCCAGGTTGGGGTGAGTCTTCTTGTAAATAACTCTCTGAGCTATATGGAAGAGCTGCCCCTGGTGTCTCTCTTGGCTGCATTTTCCCTGTGCCACAAGAGCTGTGTGGTAGGAGATTTAGTTGTGTGTTGGTGTGCACAGTCATCTGCAGGGATGGTCTGCAGGCTCCATGATGTGCTCTTCTTCCCTTTTTTTTAGGCATCTTGGATATTTTTGGGTTTGAAAACTTTGCAGTGAATCGTTTTGAACAGCTCTGCATAAACTTGGCCAATGAGCAGCTGCAGCATTTCTTCAACCATGTAAGTGTGCTGAGGGTGACCTCACCTTGTGTTGCAGAGAAAGCAGAACACTGCTCTACCTGGCACAGGAGGGAGAGCTGGGGGAAAAACCAAGAAATAGAGATTAGTGAAGCAGGATAGAGAGCAGGAACCTTCCTTGCTGGGGCAGGGGAGCCACTGGGACAGGAAAGGAAGAGGTAGAAGGGTCAAGAATAACAAGTAAGAGCAGAGCAGGGATGCTTACACTCTGAGAGTGCACTAGCACCAGTAAATGCCAGGGTTACACAGAACCACAGAGAACAGCAGCTACTTCTTGGACCTCTCATGCTGTGGCTGAGGGTGCCACACCTCCATCCTCTTGTTCAGGGCAGAAAGGAGGATGTTAGGGGTTTGTCTAGCCAAGTCTGCTGGGTGCTTCACCCTCTTTTTACTTTTTTTCAGCACATTTTCCAGCTGGAGCAGGCTGCCTATAAGGAGGAAGGGCTGCCTTGGGAGACCATCACATTCAACAATAATGAACCTATTCTGGTGAGTGAGAGGACTGACAGAATATAATTGCTCTGTCCAGCCAAAAGAAAAGTCTTGCTCTTTCTACCAGGAGAGGAGATGCACCTGGGAAGAACCTCTGCAAAGGGTGGTGAAGGTGAGAGGGGGATGTTCTGCCCTGCTTTACATGTGTGTCATGCATCTTCTCTCCTGCAGAATCTGCTCCTGGCCAAGCCACTTGGGCTGCTGTCTCTTCTGGATGAGCAGAGTGCATTCCCTCAGGTATGCATGAGAGAGGAGGCAGAGAAAATACTCTGGGGGTTAATATATCAGTGAATATCTGGGCTACAGAGAAAGCTCTTGGGTTGGAGTGCAGAGTGAACAGAGATGTCCCCATGTGTGACTCATGAGACAGGACATCCAGATCAGGGACAGTCTAGTGGCATTGGCATCCCTGAGAAGGTCAGAGAGAAGGTACAGCAGAAGACTATTGCACAGCCAAGGGTACTTCCAGCTCCTTGTTTTGATTCCATGTGTCCTCATCAGGCCTCTATTGCAGCTTATGAAATCTGCTCTCTTGCAGGCAACTGATAAGACGTTTGTGGATAAACTAAACAGCAGCTTCAAGGGGAATTTACACTTCCAGCCAGCCCGAGGCCGTGTTTTGGGGTTCAGCATCATTCACTATGCTGGGAAAGTATGTGCTGTTTGCAGGAAGAATGCTGTTGTAGTGTATGTTGGAGGGGGTACAAGTGTTGCCTGACAAATAAGGCTTTGATGTTAAGGAATGTGTGGTCTGAGGATGACACTAACAGAAGTGATGTGTTCCAGTGGATTGCCTCCTAGAATTCCCTGGGATTTATTGAAAGGTACAAGAAGAGAAGAGCCCTGAGGAAAGCGGGATTACCTCTCAAAAGTGCAGGGCATTAGAAGAATCTGCTATCCTTCTAAGCATCATTCTATTAGAACTCTAGTCCTAGAATAGTACTTTATAAGTAAAAGTACTGTGTCCACTGTGCAGCCCCAAAGGACAGGCTAAAGACTTTTTCTTTACCTGTTGGGTTCCAGAGCATAGTAGTGACTATTTTTTTTGCAAACTTCTGGGAACACTGTTTAAACAGCCAGGTAATTAATGTTTCGAAAGTAGAGGCAGTTATTTACACATTCACTGGTATCTAAGCAGCTTGAGATTTAGGACTCTTGCATGTAACTTTACTGCCACCAATATTGAAAGCATTGGTCCACATAAATTGAATTGATTCGAGATAATTTTTGGAACAGGAGCAGATATGACAATTCAGGTCATTGTAACTTGCAGGTTAGTAATCTAATCTCAGCATTGTTGACCAAGTTATTATTTGTGACATTCATTATTACAAAAATAGGCATTTAACATATAAAAGGTGGATGTCTCAGTGTTACGCTGCACTCCTGTGGTTCTAAAGCCTCTGCCATGTGCAGGGTTTTGTCCCTCAGGGTTGGCATCTTAATAGGGTGCATGTGTGTTTAAAGAATTCGTGTGCAAGCCAGAGTACATTCAGTCTGCCATGAGGTCAGCTGTGGAAGTGTTTCCTGCGAGCACTGCTGCCCTCTGTGACCTGCTGCCCTTTCCCCAGGTACAGTACGCTGCTGGGGGCTTTCTGGAGAAGAACAGAGACACCTTGCCAGCCAATGTCCGTGGGCTCTTCATCAACAGTGTCACCCCCTTGCTCAGTGTGCTGTTCACAGGCAAGTCCCTCTGCACATCCATCAGCAGCCAAGGCCCACCTTGGCAAGAGTTAAGTGTGGGCATGAGGCTCATGTGTTTCACAGAGTGTGAGCCAGGGAGACTCTGGGAATGCTGCAGCCTGCAGTGGGGCTGCTGGCATGCATGGAGCTGTCAGAGCTGTTAATTCCCTGCCATGGAAAGCAAGGCAGGTTGTGTCCCCTTCCAGAGAATTAGCCACTGCTCAGGTGCCTTCCCATCTTCTCCAAGGCCAGGGCAGGGCTGCCTCTACTGGTCCTTTCTATACACTCTCTTCTTGTCTAGAAAGGAAGCTGGTCAAGGTCACAGATTCTAAAAATGTAGCTTCACAACTTGTTAAACAAACTCTAAGGTCATGCATTTTTTTCTCCTACTATTACACTCCCTTTTTCCAATTATCAATGAGCCTTCAGATTCTCCAAGGCTTCTAATTAAATTAAAAATTTAGAGAAAGGTCAGGTGGATGCTTCCTTGGAAATTGTCTGGCTGAACACAGTGCTTCTGGTACAAAAATTCCATAAATTTTTTTCCCCATTCAGTCCATGCCACTTTCTGGGATTTACAGGAAACTGATGAATTTCATTTCTGTTCTCCACTATTTTTTTCAGCTACTGCTCAGGACTATCTTTCTTCATTACCATTTCTGCACTGGTATGAAGCTCCTTAGCCTGGTCCTAACTCTTTCAAAGTTCATAAATGTCAGACATAACCTGTTCTCAGGTTGGTTGTTAAGTTTGGGCAGTGGCTTTAGGTGCTGAACAAAGGGTTTGGCCCAGATGATCTCCAGAGGACACTGCCAGCCTCATTTTGTGATTTTATGGTTCACATGAAGCCATTGCATCAAGGGTGCACAAGACTCCTACTAGATCTTAATTTACTTTAGTAAATTAAACTTCCCTGATTTTCTCATCCTGTCACTGAATTAGTTATAAGCTACCTGACTTTAAATTACCTCCTGAGTGCTATAGGTGAGCTCCCCTTTGCTGCCTCTACCATTTTTTCTGCTCTGTTAGATACCCATTGATGATAATTCTATTGAAAGTCATTTAGGTTTATTTAATAACCTGATTGCCATGTCTTCTCAGCAGCAGAAATTAGTATTGCTTGCCTTGCATGCTTCATACATTTGCATTTTCTTTTCCCTTTTTTTGGCTCTTTCCTTGTAGCTGCACATGATGAAACCTAATACCCTGTGATTCAGTATTTGTTAGGAGGTTTGTGTGTGAAGTGAGGTTTGAATGTTTAGCCCTGGTTGATTGCAAGCAGAGGTACAGAATCAACTAATTGTCTCTGTTCTTGCAGCCACTGTCTCCAGGACAGGGACCCTGATGCCTCATGTGAAAGCCAAGGTATTGCACTTCAGGTCCACGTGACAATTGATAAATTTTACCTGATAATTATTACTTGAGAAACTGGCTGAAAAAGGGCAGGCAGAAGTTTAAAATAAGAGCAGATAGCAATCTGCTTGTCACAGTTTCTCCTTTGTTTTTTGCCATGTTTTGTTCTTGCTTCTGCCATTTATATACTTAACTTGTCTTCCCTCCCGTTAAATCCATTCTCCCTCATTTTTGCCATCTGCCTTCCGGCAGTGCTCTTTGGCTGTCAGTCAAGCACTTATTCCAGGGCTGATCCTTTGTTTTGGTTTCAGGTCATACCAGGAGCAGATGACAAGTTCAACAGCACACGGAAACAGTCTGCTGGAGCTCAGTTCCGGGTACGGTGTTGCTGCCCTGAGGCTCCCTGCGAGATGAAAGCAGTGATAATTTTATCACTGCAAATGTCACTGCACTGCTCTCAGAGTGCTGAGCATGGTTAGAGCAGACATTATGTAGACAGGGGTTTTCCTGATTGCCAAGCAGGGCTGGTCACGATGGGACTGGCCCCGTTGTTGCCAGAACCCAGAAAGTTGCTGCAGGGTGAGAAAACAGTTCTTGCTGTTGCACATCTGGCAGTGCTTTGGCTTGGTGGACTATTGATCTTCCTCTGCCTATTGATCTTGCCAGCATTCCCTGATGGTGCTCATGGAGAGGATGTATTCTGCCAACCCACACTTTGTGCGCTGCATAAAGCCCAACAGCCAGAAGGAGCCAGGTGTGCTGGACAACCAGGTGGTGCTGCTGCAGGTGAGCAAAAGCAGCGTCCTTTACAGGCACTTCTGCCACATCACAGTGGGAGGGCAGATTCCACCAAAAGGCTGTGGAAGGTGACTCACTTGAGTCTCCCCTTGCAAGAGAAAGAGTGGCCACACTTTATATAATGTATAAAGATTCTGAGTACTTGGTTGTTTTTATGACACAGACTGCTAGGTTCAGATTTTGCAATCTTAGATCTCTCTCATTTCTTTTTCATGAATGCAATGAGATCTTCTTGCCAGGCACTAGGATTCATCTTCACATCTCCCCCTGGATGGGGACCGGTACAGACAGTACTCCAGAAAAAATGCTTCCCAGAGGAGACTGTTCTCACCCATCAGCCAGGGCAACTCTGAATAGAAACCAAGATGGGATTGCTTTGATAGGATCTGAAATGCACTGATGTGACTGTATTTGGATATTCTGTCAGGTCTGAGGTCTAGATGCTTTAAAGAATACTGAAAATGATTAGGAGAGTTCAGAAAGCTCAGCAGCCTCTTTAATGTATATAAGAAAGGATAGGATTAAGAGGAAGTTCATCCATGCCTCAGAGTACTTCTGTGTCCAGATCTGGAAATATGAAGCTGTCCTCTAAGGGACAGAGGCAAAGCAATACCCATGGCTGGAAGGTGAAGTTATTTCAGTCATTGGTTTTTATGGTTTCAAACTTCTAACTCAGAGTGGTTAATCATCACAGTTACAGGATGTGGTAAATCCAGTTCTTAACCAAGGAAACATTTTCAGAAAAAAAGCTTTTTCATTTTGAACTGGAGAAGTTTAGGGCTGAATGAAGTGATTTCTGCCTGCAAAGGAGCAAAGTGATGTCCTAATTACCTGTTTCTCTTTGTTTCTCTGTTCCTCTTTGTGGTGCTACTTCAGCTCCGCTACAATGGGCTGCTGGAGACAATCCGTATCCGAAGAGATGGCTTCTCCTGGAGACCCTCCTTTGAGGAATTTGCTGAAAGGTCTTTTAAAACCTCTGAATATTCCTTGTTGGGTATTATTAGGGAAATGACCCTGATAACCAGATATGGGCAAGGAGTAAAACAGCCTCTTCAAAGTTCATGTGGTCTGAGTTCATGGGGTTATTTGCTGTGGGAGGCTGAGTGGGAGAGATAGTGATTTATTGTTGTTTGCTGTCAGGGTGATAGGGATTGGCTCTGCCCATCAAGGATGTGGCTTTTATGTATTTATATTGGTTTGTTTTCCACAGATATGGAATTCTTCTAGTTAAACCTGATGTTCCCCTCACAAAAGAAAGGTAGGAACACTCACTTTGTTGTGTGAAGTCTGGTTTGTTCTTCAGAGGCTTTTACTCTGAGTAGCATAGGAAACTGAGTAAAAGTGGCAGACAAAGAGAGATTTTGTAGTGAACATGGATCCCAGGCAAGAGCATTTAATCTTCAAAGAGCATTTGGTACCATGATGAATTAAGTCTTTCTTTAATTGTTATGTAGCAATTAAACTCAATTACTGTAAAGCCTTGTTGGGCTACGAAATTAAAACTGAGCCATGTACTCAATTTAGGGAGTGACAATAGTGGTCAGGGGTGTCCACTGAACTCAGCATGGCAGGGGCTCAAGTACTGTTGTCAAGTGCCTCTCCAGGCTTTTTCCTGATGGCCACATGGGAGAAGAAGATAAAGACAATGCTGAACAAGCAGCCAGCACTGAATATCTCCCAGGCTAGAGAAGATGTTTCTAATCCAAGAATTTTGTCTCTGTACAGGCAAAATATGCCATCAGCACTTTTAGAACCCGACTGTTACACACATAAACGTCCTTCCAGCTCTGCAGAGGGACAGAGTTTTACCCTGCCAGCGTTTTCCTTCCTACATCTAGGACAGCAGCTCCCCACCTCCTCCTCTCCACTTTCCCAGCCTCTCCTTCCTGCCAGTGTCAACTGTGATTGATAGTGAGAATGAATCATGTAAAGAAGCCAGCTGAGGGTTTTTTTTTTAGTCATTTAAGAAAAGGATTTGAATGATCTCCTGGAACAATTCTCTCCTGGCAGTAGCTCCTTCTGCCTTCACAGTGCTTCCTTGAACTTCCTGATGCTTCTGAATAGTAAGAATTACAAACCCAAGAGAGGTCACAGGAGAATCTCATAGGTGGGGGAGAGATTATTGTAAACAGGCAGTGTGGTGTGTTTGGAGACACAAAAATCATGGGATGCATTTCAGAAAAAAATATCCTGTGGATATGGATTGTGGCACTGTGGAAGTTGGCTGAGATAGGAGGAAAAACACTTCTGCTTTCCTGTATGAGATACTAGCAAAAAGTGCCACTATGATTTCACAGCCTGGATTAGCAGGAGAGGGAGGAAGCTGTCTGTGTGTTGCAGCTAGAGCTGCTTTCAGTTCCAAGTGTCAGGGAATCTTTCCGAGTGACCCAAATTTTATCACTGGAGTCTGCAAAATGAAACTGGAATTGGAAAACAGACTTTCTCCCGGAAGTCTTGCTGTGCTGACCTTGCAACTTGTGTCCTCCAAAGGGCTTGGAAACAAAATGAGGAAAAACACTTCTGAGAATAAAATAGGCTCTACAGAATTGCCTCCCAGGGAGTAGAAGTAAATCTGCGAACCCCTTTGCAGATATTCTTCCCAAATGTGATCCTAGCTGTGCCTCAAGGTGCATTACAGACTGACAGCCAGTTTACTGACTGTTGGGAATTGCTGAGGCACTTAATGCCCCTTTATGCAACTAAAAATATTGGTGTCTGCTTTGGGTGGAAAATCATTTATTTCACTTTTTTTATCTCTTTCAGCTGCTTGGAGATACTGCAAAGTACAGAGCTGAAAGGCTGGATTTGTGGGTAGGTGTGGATCACTGCTGTTGGGAATGGGAATTCTAAGATTTTACACATGTAAGCTGTCATCTGGTTCTCTTCAGGGAGAACTTTGTGGTTGTAGGAATGGGCTCTTCAAATGATGATGGATAAAAATTTAGACAGTGTTTCTCACTGCATCTTTCTCTTCCAACTTCACAGAAAGTCACGACTTTTCTTTAAATATTGGCATCAGGAACAGCTGGCAAAGTGTGTGGAGCGACTGGAAAGAGCAGCAGTTGTCATACAAAAAGGTGAGCACCAGGACAGGAGCATCCTTCAGTGCTGATCTCAGACCAGGGGAAAGAAAACCTTTTCTGCAGTCCCTGCTCCACCTCTGCAGAGGACAGAACAGTAGGGCAAGTGCCATCTCTGTGTGAAGGCCCTGTGAAGTCAAAGTGCTTATTGCAAATGCTGACGTTCCCAGAGCTCATCCTGAACTGGGGATCGAGGAATCCTCCAACATTTCCCTGATCAGGGAATCCTCCAACAGTGTCAGCCTTGGAAAGGGAAAATGTGTGCAGGAGAGCTGGGCTGAGCTGGGCAGGCATGTGATTTGGCTGTGTCCTGAGGCCTGGCTCACTGTCCTCTGGAGTAAGGGTTGTTTATGTGTTGTGTTGACCTGGGAAAAAGGAAATGAGGAAAGCAGATCTCATTGCTGCTTTCAGAGACAGACAAAAGGGGATGAAATTTTAGTCTGATTCGGTTTTTTTCTTTCCTTTCCATGTAGCAGCTGCTCTAGCAGCCTGTTTCTTCAGAGTGGCTGTGGGCAGATTAGTACTTCTCTTTGCACAGGCTACATGAGGACTGTGCAGCCAGGAGGAGGAGGAGGAAGCTGCTGTCACCCTGCCTTACCCCTCTGTTGCACTTCTCTTCTTGATGGGTTGTTGCCCTGCTGGAGCATCTGAGCAACTTCCAGCTGTGCACTGTGTGCAGTGTGACAAACATCAGACTGTCACAAGCTGTGCACTGTTGTCATCCATGGGGAAGATGTGTGGGTAGTGGGAAATGAGAGGGTGCTTCTTCATGTGCTTTAATATCTGGTAGAGTAGGTGGGATCACACAATGCTCCTGGTGAACCCTGTGATATCTGCTTGTGGGAAAGGTTTTCCTGTGGGCTGGCATCAAGGAAATCCTCTCTCCTTCATGGTGTCTGAATGGTAACAGAGAGATAGGTGGTTAACAGGCCCTTCTGTGAGGCTTTCTATTTTAGGTACTCAGCACTCTGGCATTAGAGATGAGAGCTTAGATCTGTAATTTGATTTCTATAAATCTGTGATCTGGCAGCTTGGAGAGTAGAAGACAGTTCTCACAGGGTTTTGGCTGCCTGCTCACAGCAGAGTTTCTGTTGCTCTTTATTAACATGATTCAGGAGCTGAGGGCTTTGCCCTGGATGAGGGACTATCACCCAGTGTTCTTCCCCAAGAGAATGCCAAAGCATGAACAGCATTTTTTTTCTGACCACGGCTTTTTTCTGAACAGTTTTTAGGGGATTCAGGTGCAGGAAGAGTTTCCTAGAACTGTTGGCTGAGCTGAGAGCTCAAGCACAGCGGCTACAGGAGGAGGCAGAGAGAGAAAGAACCCGGCAGCTGGCGATGGCAGCAGAGGCGCAGGGTGAGTTGCTCCCACTTATGCTGACCCACTGTGTGTCCAGTGGTGTGATGGTCACCTTGAAGTGCTGTAAGCTCTGGGTGATGATGGCCTGCCCTGGGATGGGAGCTCCATAAATGGGGTGGGCAGGGAGCTGATGATGTTTCTGCTCTTTGGAAGTGTGGCTTTGTCTGTGGGGAGCAGAAACAGCATGGTAAAGGCTGTGCTGGAAGGAGGCCCAGGCTGTGGTTTTACCACACAATCCATGCAGCAGAGCCTGTCCCAGACCTAGGCATGTAGAAGATGGACCTCATGGATCTTGGATGCTAGATTTCACCTACTGATTTCTTCTTGTTGCAGAAAGAAACTCCCTTCCAGTCCCCATGCCACGGAAGAGGCGCCCTCAGTCTAGTCCTCATTCTTCTGATCAGTCACAGCAGCCACCAGTGCCACGGCCACGCAGCAAGCTGACAGAGGTAGCAATACTGCCTCTCCTGGGGGCCCCTTAGCCAGATGTGCTGGTTCCCTGCTCCATCCACCTTCTGCCATGCTCATGTTCTCCTGCATGTGGTCCCAAGAGAATGTTGTCATTCTTCTTGTGTGCAGTGTGAGTCCTGTCCTACTGTGTTTGGACAAAAAGCATGGTCAGGACCTTTGAGGAACTAAAAGCAGTGTTCAGTAGTTGGTGACTGATCTTGTCTTAAGGGACTCAGGGATGGGGTCTCCTGCCTTTGACTTTGCTTTTGTGCTGATTTTCCCTCTCTCCTTGCTTCCAGTCCACTCCTTTTGATAACTTCTTGAACCCTTCCGTGCCTCGCCCTGTTTTGGGAACCGAGGAACAGACTGGGGAAGAAGCAAAACTGAGGAAACTCAAGAGAGGAGCAACTCTCCGCTGGTTCAAAGAGACACAGGCCCAGAAGGTCATGCAGGATGATGGGGCCTTTCCAAGCTGGCTGCATGGGATGATCAGTCGGAGGTGAGTGCTCTGGACACAGTGACCACAGGTAGAAGCTAATGTGTAGGTTAGATTGGCCAAGGTTTGTTCTTTAAGGAAGGGGAGTGACCTGCATAACTTTTCCCTTCTAATCTGTGAGCAACAAACCCTTAGGGGAAAGCTTGGGAGTCCCTTTCACGGGTTGTAAGTGGTGAAACTTTATGTAGGTCCATGGAAAGACAATGGAAACTCATAGTGCATAAGTCCACTATGGGTCCCTAAATACAGCTCCTGAGTAGGGATGGGAAGCTTGGAAAGTAATCAGAGAGGAAATACACACATGCACTTTTCCTGTTGTGGACCATTTGCAGAGACATGAAGATGAACTTTTGGGTTAATTCATTGTGATTGTTTTTCATATCCATGTTTAGGTCAGTTTACAGTAGAAGAATATAGAATAAAATTTACTTTTGTTTTAAAAAGTATTAAGAGGGGCTTTAGTGAGTACTCAATGGCAAAACTCCACCAAAGCCCCCTGATACAGGAAAAGGAGGGGTTTTGTTGATACCTCAGCCCATCTAAGGAGGGTGCAGCATAGGTGGCATTTACTTCTACTTAGGCTGAGAGGAAATCCACTAAACCCTTGTTTCTCATGGAGTCCTTTACAAGACTTTGTTTAAATGCTTGAAGTTTTTATACCAGGTCTGCCTCACACTTCACTCTCTTGGCTGAGTCAAGCACTGCTTTCCAAGCAGTGGCATAATCAGTATTTCTCTGATTATGCCAGTGATCAGACAGGAGCAGGATGGCAGCATAGTCTCACCTTTGTGCAAATTGATCTGTGGTGCTTGTCAACTTCCAATATCCCGTAATTGGTCAGACTTCTCTATCAGTATTGCTGCCATCTGAACATCCTCATCATCTTGTTCCAGTTTCTAACCTTTTTTCCTGTTCAAACTGCAATTCTTCTTCA
This sequence comes from Notiomystis cincta, assembly GCA_013398075.1. Taxonomy (NCBI): domain Eukaryota; kingdom Metazoa; phylum Chordata; class Aves; order Passeriformes; family Notiomystidae; genus Notiomystis; species Notiomystis cincta. Next base: position 114,656 of record VZRX01012496.1, read on the forward strand.
GTCTATGTTCTTGGATTTTGTCAGGCTATCAGTGTGAGCATTTACTCAGAGACATTACACAGCACATTAGCTTGGTAAAGGGCACTACAATAGCTCACAACTCCCTGGTAGCTGCATTTCTTTTTAATTTTTTTAAAGATCATTATTGAGGCAGTAGCCAGTAATAGTGCTTTTGTCCACAGATGAAAAATGCAGGAGAGGTTTTAGTGCCTGGAAGACAAAACTGTTTAAATTCTAGGGTAGACTAGCCATGAGCACTGCACAGTGAGGGATGTGGCAGATCCTTCCCAAAGACACTGGTGCTTAAGCAGAGACTTAAGTCTTCACACAGCAGTGTTAACTCAGCTTCATGGAATGGAACAGCCAGAGCAATCCCAAATTGCACTGGTGATTTGCACTCACCTTTAGCCTGGAGCAAGGCACATGACAAGCACAAAGCAGAGCTTTGTCTGTTGGGCAGGGAAGGGGAAGACCTCCTTCCAGCAGGAAGTTTAGAAAGCCAGAGTGGTGTAATCCAAGTTGGTGTTTTTCCAAGGCACTAGGCTTACCCAGTACCCCACAGCATCCTGACTTCTTCATCCCTGGACCACAGGAAGTTCGCACATGCACAGATTCCTCGTGTCAGTGATGCTTTTTGATGTGCTTGGTGCTGGAAGGCAGCAGTTGCTATTGCACCATGAGACTGCTGGAGCAGGTTTGGAGCAGCCCTGCTGGGAGAGGCTTTGGCTGAGGGTATTGTGCTTCCTCAGCCTGTTAGTGCCTCCTGCACCACCGAGCCTGAGTCGGGAGACCTGTAGCCAGGAACACATGGGGCAGATGCTGGGGTTCCCTGTGACACTACATGGGGTAGCACATGGGACAGGACGTGAATCCCTGATGTGTGGCAAGGCAGCTGCTGGCTCTCTGCTGAAAAACTCTTTCCTGATTCCAGGGAAGCTGAAAACTTGCTGATTGACAAGCCTTTGGGTTGCTTCCTTGTTCGGATCAGCCAGAGCCGACCGGGCTACATCTTGACGTACCGGTAGGTAATGAGCAGAGGAGGCTCAGGGGCGGCATCACTGCTCTCTGCAGCTCCTGGCAGGAGGCTGTAGCTAGGTGGGGGTCAGTCTTTTCTTCCAGGCAGCTGGTGACAGGACAAGAAGACACAGCCTCAAGCTGTGCCAGGGTAGGTTCAGGCTGAATGTCAGGAGGAATTTCTTCACAGATGAGGTTGTCAAGCACAGAAACAGAGTGCCCAGGGCACTGGTGGAGTCACAATCCCTGGAGGTATTTAAAAGATGTGTAGATGTGGCACTTGGGGACATGGTTTAGTGGTGGACTTGGCACTGCTGTGTTAAGGGTTGAACTTGAGAATCTTAAAGGCTTTTCCATCCTAAGTGTTTCTATGAAACTGAGCACTGCATGAAAATCTGTAGTCCTGGAATTCTACAGTCATAGAATTCTTGAATTCTGTGCTTCTATAAAACTGCTTGACTGGAGGAGATTACCTGCTCCACAGAGGAATCCAGTGAGGATCGTGTTCAGCCTCTCCTGTTGTGGGTGCCTCAGAGAGTTTGTAGTAGCAGATGGGACACTGCAGAATCTGTCTCTTACTAAAAAAATAGAAAAAATAGTTTGTGGGTTGGGTACTGTGGCTCCAAGGGTAGAGGTCCTGCTTAGGCTGCACTCTGTGGCTGAGAGGGCAAACCAGGTTGGAAGGAGCACTGAGATTGCAGCCCCTATGAGCACATGTTAGCACACAGCACATCTCCTGCCTCCGTGTGATACTTGTAACTGAGGATCCTGATCACAGCCGGCCCCTGGAGACCACCTGGTGCAGGGAGCAGGAACTGGGTTGTGACAGGCTGAAGCCCCACGTCCTGACTGTTTGTGTGTGTCCCTGTCCCCAGGGGCGAGGGCCGCTGCAGGCACTACATGGTGCAGGTGCAGCCCAACGCACGCTACGTCATCCTGGGGGAGGACCGGGCTCACGCCTCGCTCACAGAGCTGGTCCACTATCACCAGGCCGTGGGCATCCAGCCCTTCATGGAGGTACTGACTGCTCCCTGTGGGCAGGTGAGTGCTGAGGGTCTGCAGTGGGGACGGAGGAAGGGGCACGGACTGTGCCTCGAGTGAGTGGTAAAGAGTCTCTGCAGCAGCAATCTCTTTTGTGTTCCTGTTGAGGGGTGTCCCATTGTGGCAAGGCAGCTTGGCTGCTTCTGCATGCACTGGGAAAAGCTGCTGGCTGGGAGCAGGGATGGGGGACAGGCACTGGCAGGTGGATGACACCCCGCTGCCCACTGAACGTCAGCTGTGGACACAGCTGGGTATTTCTCTTCGTTGTGCTGTTCAGTGTGTGTGAAGGATCTGCAAACCACTGCTGAATCCACTCCTCCTTTCTCCAGAAGAGTTCTGAGAGCTTGAATTACAAAAATCTGGAGCGTCTCACACTGGGTTCCCCAGCAGACAAGGGGGAGACCCCTCCAGAGAAGCAGTCCTGGCTCTCCATACCTTCCAGCAGCAAACCGGCTCTGCAGTGGTTCAGGAGGACCAAGAATTTCCAAAATCAGCAGACCTCAGACAAGAGAAGAACAAAGCCTAGCTCTGAAGAGAGCAGCCAGCCAGCCTTCCCTCGCCTCCGCTCTTCCATACGCCTGGCAATGCAGGAAATTCAGCAGGTGAGCTGGGGCATATCCTTTGCCAAGCCACAGCCCCTCTGGGACATGTGGAGTTTGCCTGCCCAGAGGCAGGAGAGAGGAGGCTTCCACAACTAGCACTTGGTTTCTTAGCTCCTGGGTCATAGTTTTACTTGGTGGTCTTGGGATCAGGACTGTATTCCTTGGAATGTTCCTTGGCAGCCTGTGTTCCCCCCTAATGCTGTTTCTCTGCTTCTCACCACAGTTCACTTCCAATCCTGTGACCATGTGTAAACAGAGGAGCTCACTGCACTGAGGATGTACAGCCTGAGTGACACGGTAAGAGGAGACAGTGCACAGCAGGGAAAACAGCAATTGCAGTTTCCTGGAAAATGGACAAGCAAAGAAACTCTTCCCTTGGTGTCCACCTGTCCATCTCTTGGCCACAGGCTACATAGAAATAGAGCAGGAAAAACAGAGCAGCAGCCAACTTCCACCCCGGGACTACAAAGAGACCAGGAAAACCAGCCTAAGTTTGGGTTCCCAGCAGCTGTGGTGCTCAGAGTGCTTGCAGTACAATGGCCAGGCTGCTGGAGGGAGCTCACAGTTTGTTGGAGGCCTGGGGCTGGAAGGATGAGGACTGTCAGAATTCATGCCACATTAGTCAGCTGCAGTGGCTTCCTGAGGTGGAGAGGGGTGCTGGAAGGGAGCCCTGCAGGGTGGCAGAGGCAGCAAGCTGAAGGAGAGGTTCAAAACAGAGGAAAGGCAGCAACTTAGCTGCTGTGGAGAGGACTTTCAATAAAGTCTCAGCAGTGGAAACACAGATAGTGACTGAGATTGTGATACAGTGGGTGGGTGACAGGAGTCTGGAATGGGCCAGAAGAGGCCTTTTGACAGACTCTGTGTTACCCTAAGTATCTGGTGGATGTGCAGCTCCCCTGTCCCACTCAGCTGCTGCTGGCAGGTGGGAGCTGTAGTGGTGCTGTTGTACACCTCTGGAAGAATCTGGATATCTGTCAGCTGAGAGTGGAGAGGGACCAGAAGACCGTGCTTTTGGCTGCTGACCCGCTGCAGGGCTTCCAGCCACACACCAGAATTGCCAAGTTTCCTGTGTGGTTCTGCTCCCATGCTGGGATTCATGCTGGAGCAAAGCTTTTTAGCTGGGGCCTGTCTTGTCTTTCCCTTCTAGCTGAGAAAGACAGGGTCTTTCGATAGTTGAGAAAATCCTCTCCCTGAAGTGTTTGGCTTAATTGCATCATTCCTGTATGTTCCAATCATTGATGTACCCAGGGGATGCTCCCTGTGTCTGAGGTTAGGCAGAAGAAAGATAAAACACAGAGATCTGGATGGATAACTGCAATGTTGTTGTGCTGGACAGCTAAATGAAACCCTTTTATGTCCTCCAGTGAGTTGTGTTTCTTGACTGTCTTGCAGGTCCGAGTGGCTCATCCATGTCCTCTCCCAGCGCTGTTGGGCCTTGCCTCATAGTGAACACATCCAGACATACAGCAGCCTTTTTCCTTTTTCCTTTTTTTTTTTTTTTCCTTTTTTAGCTGCACCCAGCTGGCCCTGTGCTTTTAGACAGGCAGAAGTTCACTTTCCTCAGCACTGAGCCGTACTGACTGCAGTACCTGGACCAGTCTGATCCTGGCAGCGGGGAGGGGATGGGAACAGTCACCCTCTGCACAGGCCCACAGTGCCTGACAGAACTGACTGTGTGTCAGTACCTCAGTGCTCCTGCAGACTCCTCACCTAGCACTGTGAACAGTCACAAACTGGCTATCTCCTAACAATCTGTTCTGTCACAAGTTTCTGATTACCTACCTCTTTCTTTTTAAATACTCTCAGTTTTGGTCCTGTGTATTTGCTGCTCTGGGAGCCAAGGGAAGTTGGGCTTGGGCAGTAAAAAATAAAATTGAAATGTCCATTCTGTTGAGTGCAGGAGCACTTGAACAGAAGTTGAGATAAGGTCAAGAAGATCTTTCTTCTAGAGGGGATTCACTGCCCTTGCATCAGTGTGCTGGCACACTGCTCCACAATCCTTAACCAGAGCTTAAGTCAGGGAATCACTGGTGAAACCCTCTCATTCATCCTGGCTGGAATCTCTACAAGTCCAGGCTGGACAACATGCTGCTTTACACTGAGGGTGGGTAGAGTGCTTGGAACATAAAGGACCATACTATTTGTACTGTTTTTTCCTACCTTTAAAAATAAATCTCTTTTTTTTCCTGTAAGAAGCTCACTGTTTTCTTTGTTGCTGTTACCTGCAGCCAGTTCAGCCCCAGATGGCAAATGAAAGGAGCAGCTAACAGCTCTGAGGGTAGACACAGGATCATGTGGAGTGTCTCAGTGGAGAAGCTGAAGGCGTGTGGGGCACTAACCCTGGCACACAACTGCTGCCTGTAACAGCCACTCCTCCTGAACTTACTTAGGCCTCAAGTACTTCTGGAGTACTCCTTACTCCACCTGTAGCATCTCTCTTCCCAGCCAGACTCATCTCCCTGTGGCTCTGTTTCCCAGGCTCTGCTCCGAAGGACAGCCAAGCTGCCCACCCCACCTGCCCCATCCGTGGGAGGCACGAGCACAGCTGTGTCCAGGCTGGTGCTGTTATCAGTGTGATACAGCATGTGAGTTGGAGTGTCTCAGCACTGCCTTTAGTCATGGGGCTATTTCCCCTGCCTCCCTCTGCTCTGGTGCTGGGCTGTGCTGGATCACACGGCAGCGCTTCTGGCTGCAAGACAGGGAAGCAGTGGCTGTTCCTGGCTCTCCCCAGCACTGCCTTGCAGCATTAACACACCTTTTCTCTTCCTCATGTTGGGCTTTGGCAACTGCTTTAAAGCTGTTCAGGAGAGAACCAGTCCAGGCAGTCAAAGGCTGCTGTTGGCAGATTCTTCCTGGCTGAGCCCAGGGGCATTTTGCTGGGTAGCCTTGGCCTCTTTTCCAGTGTTCTCCTTAGTTTTCTCCATCACTGGGCTGCTGGGAAGCCTGCCTTCTGGGTAGCATGTAGAACCATTTCGTGGTAAGATCATTTCTAGGAACTCGTGTACAGAGCTGAGACATGTATGAGAAATGCATGTCAGTAATGAAGTCCCTCAGTAACTCTTTCCTAGTTCCTGTGCCAAAGAACATAGTGCAAGCCCAGGGCTAAGATCTAGCTGCAGAACAGCTCCTGTAGCTTGGCAGGGATCATGTTGGGCCAAGGAGGGGGGTGAAGAGCTCTTCCCCAGAAGT
>VZRX01012497.1:9565-34408 GCA_013398075.1 Notiomystis cincta
GGAGGTAGAGAAGGGAAAAAAAAAAAAAAACACACAAAAAAAAATTAAGCACATACACAAAGCTATGTTTGTGGCACATTTAAAACTCCAGAAGCTCCTTTTAGACAACCTCTGGGGGGAAAAAAAGAAAACAACCAGGTACATTTAGACACAGGAGATATGACTGATCTCCAAAGTCAACAGAACATAAATGTATTAATCCACATCAGAGTACAGCCTGTGTCTTCAGGCAAATCCAGGTTAGAGTACTGCATTGTCACCTCAGCTAATCAGTGCAGGGTAAAGTACAGACATAGACAAAAATAACATCATCATATTTATCTCTAACAAAAACCCAAGTAAGTTTGGATTTAAACCAGAACTGTTCATTCTCCTTACATGACAGTAAGCAGATACTAATGTCTATTCCTACTCCCCATGATTGTAACTGAAGTCAAACATGACATTCAGCATTTCCAAAAGCATTCCATTCAGTGTGAGGCAGCTCCCTTAGCTCAGAGTAATGAGCCTGATTCCACAGGTTTGCCTATTTTATACACACCTACAGAATCAAGTATAAAAAAAATACTTCTAAAAAACCCCAGCTACGAAATCAAGGGAGTGTATCTGGGTTTTGACATTTCCCAGAGGTTACAGAGCTCCAAAAGCCTGGTCCCTTCTCCTTGCTACTCATGTAGTAACACATGCCTGGTAAATTCACTTGAACTCCACACATGAGAAGGGTCTTTATGAGCAGCTCATTCATTGTCCAGCCAGCCAGAGGAGAGCTCTCCATCTCTGCAGGTAACAAACACAGATGAAAGCCAGTGGGGCTTTCATTCAGCAATTCCTTTCTCAAATGATACAAACTTTGTGTCCTACATCCACTAGACCTTCAGTGGTGGACAAAAGCTGCCTTTTCAGTTTGAGTCTTTGACTTGAAACGATGCTATTTTCTTTTTTGGCATATAATTTTATTAGGTCATAACAGCTTGTTCCACGTTCTCAGGCTAATTCTGTAAATCATTTGCACCATAATTAATCATATCAAAATATGAGTATTCAGACCACCCAACAGTCTATATTCCAAACATAAAGCCAAGCCAATTACACAACTTATCTAATGCCACTAGGATATTACACTAATGGAGCAGATTTTTCAATTCTGAAACAGTCCATTAAGATTATCTATGATTTATTCCCATAGATATTATTCTTTGACTCATGCCCATGTAATTGGCATTTTTTAGGCTCTAGGGAATTTACTATCAATTTATACTGCCCTCATGATTCAGAGATTATCCTCACGTTGGTGTCATCCTCATGCAGATTAAATTCAAATGTACAAAATTAATACACGTCTGAAACAGCTCAGTTTCACCAATCTCAGACATGGACATGCTTCAAATCCCTCTTTTGAGTCAGTCAGAGTGAGATCAGGGCTGAAGCCTCTCCAGACCCCTGGGGATCTCCCAATCAATCCCAGTTTATACAACAGGAAAACTCAGGTACCTTGTTCTGCCTCTCAGAAAAGCCTCCCAGAAGCAAGTCTAGCCCGAGCCACCAGCTGGGTGCTTCCCTTCCATCTCTGCCCTTTTCAGCTCCAAGCCCACTGAGCACTCAGGAGTGACCTGCCAGTCACCATCCCACTCTGCACAGCCCAGGTAAAGCTGAGTGACTCCAGCCTCTGAATCCCAGGATGCAAATGCCAACTCCAGGTGTTGGCCATGTGTCCTTCAGGGGCCACAGTCTGAGGTCACATCAAATTGCAACAGCAACACGAGCCAAACATGTCTCCAGTCTTATGACACAGGACAGTTTTAGCAAGTTTGGATTCGTATTTCAAGCCTTGGAAATCCTCAGATGCCACCAGTGTCTGACAGCCACCTACAGAGCACCCTTTTATGTTACTTCTGGCACCCAAGAGCCATTCCTTAGCCCCTGAGCTGAGACTGTTGCAGACTGGCACTTTTGACTTGCTTCATTAAAATCACCGCTTCTGTTTCTCATTGTTCTGATAATATAATACCATAGCAACAAATGAGAAGCTCCAAATTATATGCATGACACTGAGAGGAAGTGCATAGTTCCTGTATATGCAAACTTTGATCTGCTGCAGGATGGTCAACAGCATCTGTTACTCTAATATCCCACATTATTAAAGCCATTTAGCTAAACAGATCATAAAAAGATTGTTCCATTAGCCATCTTCCTGGCAGAAATCCAGAGAAGTTGCTGAGTGGCCATGACCAAGTACCAGCATAAATCCAAAGGATTTGGAGTGATGGCTGGGGCTAAATTCCTGCGTTCTTCACTGGTAGTAGCCTTGCATTGTTATTTTCAGGCCCACATTTTTAGCTACAGTATCATCCATGTGTCTGAGCACTCTAAAGAAGGTGACACAAAGTGACACGCCACACACAGTTACATTTGTAACTGCCAGGCCGACCATACCCAAGTCTCTGTCACATTTTAAAGCCGCTCTGAAGGCAATTTGCGAAGAGCTGTTCTCACATTACATAAATGTATCAGAGTGGCAGGGTTCGTGTGCATTGCACAGCAGCTCCAAGAATGAGAAAGAAATGCCAGAAGTCATCCTTTGGCACAGGCAAAAATTCCTGCATGAGGACACAGGGCATGCCCAGGAAACTCAGGTAGCACTCGAGACAGGGCTGTGAAGCAGAATTTGAGGCAGGAGGGGCAAAAAGAAGAAAGACCCCCAATTTTAGCCTGAACCCCAGCAAATATTGAATGAAATGCCAGGGAAAAGTGGAGGCAGAAAAAGAAAAAGCTTTACTCAGCATTATGAAATGCCTTATGTCAGTTCTCAGGCAAGAAAAAAAAGCATTTTCAAGGAATTAAGAGATCTCATTTCAACAATCAGCTTTGCAACAGGACTAAGATAAGCCTTTAGATACTTACACACACACAGTGGCAGATAACCTTCCCCTTACACAAATGCTGCAAAGTCTAAACAACCTGCTGAAATGTAGGAGCACTAGGGAGGAAAGTGCAAATATTTCAGTCAGCCAGTCAGAACAGCTCAGCTGACCTCCAGCTTCCTTTACCTCACCTATCCCCCCCTTCCTGAGTCCTTGATTTCAGTAGAAACACTGATTGAAAGTCCAATAAATGTGAAAGAGGATGTAAATCTGGGTATGCAACACACAGATTCACAGAGTTGTCAGTGACAAGATAAATTTGCAGTCAGTACACTGAAAAATCTCCTTCTGGCAGGAGAAAAGCAGTGCCACTCTGCAAACTGGTTTTCCACATTTTAAGATATACTGCATGCAAGTCTAACGAGAGGCCCTTTCCACCTCACCCATCCAGCATGCATGACATCATTATGCTCACAGAGCTCTGCTGCAGCATCTCTGACAGGCTCTTCCCAGCAATTTTCACTGGCAAAAATGCCTGTAGGGTTTGTATCTCCAGGTGTCTGCAACAGGGAACGATGCAAAGCCACGGATTTATCTGAGATCATTTCAAGCCACGACACTTATTGATAGAATTGCATGTCAATAATCCAGTTTACTCTGCAACAAGTATTTTCCAGCCAGCCCAAAGCCAGACTGCAGTGTGGTGATGGACCATGCAGAGAGCACACTGCCTGCTGAGCTCCTCTGAACACCCTTTTCACAAACAGGGCATTGACAGATACACTTAAAACAGCTGCTAAAGCATTTTCCTTTGCTGTCAAGCACCAGTTACTCATCAAACACCTCAGTGAATTATGGACTGTTGGAGCATTATAACAAATCACATTCCTTTAAGGAAATGCCTTTTTTTTTTAAGTAAAGAGCAACTGAGGATCTGCACTTAAACTCAGCTTCAGGGGAAAAGCCCTGAGCAAGGAACTGAAAGGCAAAGTTCTCCTATCTTCAAATTTCACCATCATCATAGCCCTGTGTCAGGGAAAGCATTTATGGTTTTCAATGATTCTGCCTGGTTCTCCACTGTGGTACATTACCTGAATTTAGAAGTATTTTCTGTGTGAACAACATGGTCTTATGTTTATTTTACTAGTTAGCAAGCAAATCTGGATTCAGAGCAGAAAGCCTACCTTTATTATCACTGTTTTTAGGGAAATTAAAGAGTAAGGCCATCACTAAAAGTTGCCTTAAATACAGAATATTTTTTATTTGTCCCAGTCTCAAAGTTGAAAGTGCCAAGACAGACTACACACATTTCTCTAATTGCACTCCCTGCATATTTTCTGGCTGTACTCCTAACTTCCAAGCATTAGTGTTCCACTCTGTAATACCTTTTATTAAATCAGTCCCGATGTCTAACTGTCCTGAGTAAACACAGGGCAGCTAGAATTAAAGTAAAACAGCTTCCTTTAGAATTTCATTACTGTTTTAACAAGAATAATGCAACAAGCATCACTCAGCAGCAGCTGTACCCTGCTAATCGATATTTTTATTATGACTCTCATTACATCACTTACTGCTGTTTATCAGTCAGAGATAACCAGCTCCCTGGGTAGTAAAGCACCTGTCCAAATTCTCCACAGGCCTCTTAAGTGAGAAATATTGTGCAGTAATCACTTTAAAACTCCCATAGTTTGTTCACCTCAGTCAGTGGTGAGTTGGCTGTTCACAAACAGTACCTGAAACAGCTCCCATCCCTTGGAGCTCTCCAGCTTGGGACAGGCTCTGTCAGCTGCAGCAGCCAGGGATGTCACCCCCCAGCCCCCAAGGGCAGCCAGGGATGTCACATCCCAATGGTGTCTGCAGAGGCAGAGGCAAAAGGCTCAGTAAAGCTCTGCAGGCACACAGTGACCAGCCTTGGGATCAGGGGAAGGTTCTGGTAATCCCCAGCCTCAGCCAGCACAAGAGCTCTTTGGGATGTGGCACTGGGGTAGAGTTTCACTTCTGATGTGTAAGTGCAGCCCTGAAATAGCAGTGCTATTTATACCCCTAATTGCATTGGGATAATTGGGCAGCTGAGTGTCTGACATGCCCCAGAGAGTCAGGATTTACAGACATCCTCCAGCCACCAACAGTTCTCTGGGACAACAGAACACTCTGTTCCTCTCACACGATGCAGAGCACACCTTGGATGAATGTGCCAGCCTCCACAATAAAATCCAGACACTGGAAATCCACCCAGAAATGGAAAATTCCAAAATAATTGCAAATTCATATCCTGGGATATGAATGAAAACAAATCTCCATCCTCTACATGGCAGCCCCTGCCCTTTGCCCACACTGAGGGCATGAGGAACAGCTCAGCATCAGAGAGCTACAACATCACAAACTGGCTCTCAGAGGTGAGAACGTGCCCCTGTTATTGGCTTTCTGCTCACAAGTGAAGGATGGACATCAGGAAGTTACACTGCTCCACGTGCCTATGTGGAGAGATGAACTGGAGGGAGCAATGAAGAAGAATTCTCACATCCTGCCTGGTGCTGAGCCCTAACTGTGGAAAGGCAGCACACACATGGCACAGCTACACAAAGCACAGCCAGGGGAAGGCACAATCTCCCAACTTTTGGGGATTTGACACCCTCTGTAGCTTGCTCAGTGGCACAAGCAGAACAAAAGACCAGGAGTCTGCCTGTGCATTTTACATACCTTCTAATCCAGCAGAACATTTGCAGGAGACTGGCAATGCAAACAGCATCTGGACAGGTAGAATTGTTCAAAAATAAGACACACAGTGAATCTAAAACTCTTACCATTTGTAGCAGGCTGTGACTGTGCTTTCCCAATGCTGAGTCAATAAAACAGTAAAAAAAAAAAAGGACAGGATTGAGATGATTCCCTAGGAAAGGAAGCTACAGAGCACCTTCTGTCCTTACACACTAACCCCAAACCAAACAGGAAGGCAGCGTGGTACAATGGAGCACATTGTTACCACTGAATATCCACACCAGGAGCATTTCTGCTCTGTGTGATGCCAGCTGCAAGTGTGCTGAGCATGTAAAATGCCAAAATTGTAGGAGCAAACAGGAGGGGGAAGCAGGGTCAAGTCCATATTTTTAGTGGGAAAAAGCCTTAAGGGAAATAAGGCAAGGAGAAGTAAAACTGACATTTATTGCCATTCACTTGTATTTCAAGAGCATCTTTCAAACTCCTCAAATTAAAAAAAAAAGCCCCAAATTTCTAACACATTTGTCCCATGGCACTGATTAGTAAGGGAGTACATATGCTCACACAAGAAGATCACATGTATGGAGACAAAGTATATCTTATTTAAAGACAGTTATTTTTGGAGCACTCTCTCTTACATGGCTAAAAAAACCCAAACAAAATACAAACAAACAAAAACACACACACAAAAACCAAACCAAAACCACAAAACAAAAAACCTGAAAGTATAATAGGGAAAGGAAACAGCCAGGATGTGAAGCATTACAGAGAAGTCAATCCAACAGGCACGCCAGGAGATCAGCTATCCTTCCAAAGATCAGGAAAGCTGATGTGCCAGGAGCCAATTTTTGAACTCTGCTAATAACAGGTCAGTCAGCAAAGCTGATGCTGCACATTCAACCAAATCTATGTACAAGCTGCAGGCATGAGCACAAGAGATTTTTTTTTAATTAAGGAGGCAAAAAAGAGAGTGCAGGCTGGCTTGTGACACACCAGTGGCTCTGTTTACTGCAAGCCCTGCTCAGCTAGAAAACAGACACCAGCCCAAGAATGTATTTTAGTGGATGCTGGTCAACTTGGACACAAGCTTTTTTTACTGAGATATTTATATTAAAAATTCTAACAGCAAAACAGTCTCCAGCAGACAGATCATAAAAATCCCTTGCATAAAAATCCAAGTTTCCAATTTTTCGTAACATCTGACATTTACATCCCTCTACAGCCAAAGCTTACAAAGTCTCATTCCTTTAAAACAAAAGACAACCTACAATCCCATCTTTATAGCAAAGTCACAACACATGTTGATAAGCAAGGATAATATTCTCTCGTGATATAAAATGCTAGGATTGTTCTCAGTGCCCAAGAACTCAGCAGCACATAAATTTGGCTGACTCCAGAATCATCCTCACTTTCTGAAGTTCTTTGGCTTCCTCACTTCAGAAACTGGACCTGTGTTGTAGATTAAACCCAAAACCTCATTTTCTACTCCTGCCTCCCTCACAAGAAGGGAGATATTTAGCAGTGGGAAATGCTTATTAGAGATCTGTGTTTGATGTAGTACCATTTCCCTAATGGGCCTTGAACAATTTCCATGTTTTGAAAGCAGAGAGATTTCCTTTAAATCAGCAGCCTGATGGGAAGCTGACCTCCATGAAATATTTCCTCCCATTTTGACTGTCTGTGGCAATTCCCTACCACTTTCCCTGTCTTCTTTTATTCAGCTCACATGCCGATTTTTAAGTGGTTGGGAAAAAACACAAGCTGTTCTCAAGTTCCTAATGCCACCATGGTGCCTCCTAATGTTACACCTCAAATTCATGAATCACAAAAACTGGAAAACCCAGATTTATTTGCTGTGCCACCACCTGTCTGCTTCAGGTTCACTCCCCATTTCCAGTGTCATTAAGAAGCAAATCTCACACAAGCACAACCCCTTGTCCCAGGGAAGTCCTCACCCAGATTTCCAGTGAAAAGACCTCCACAGGACCATCTCAACCTTCCAGAGCCTGAAACACCTTAATCCTTGAACTTCCAGCTGAAATACAACAAGCAACCCTTGCTCTCAAAAAACAGGGACAATCCACTTCCAGCTTCACACAGGCAGGAATGGAGCAGGTTTAGAGCAGTGCCCTTCATTAATCACTTTTACTTTCCCTTCAGCAGAGGATCATAATGATCTGATATCAAAAGGGTCCTATGGATAAAAACTCTCCCAGTTTTGGTACTATCACCCCTTGTGCCTGTCTGACACTGGAGAATGTGCAGATGCAAATAAGAGCTTGTTGGGGTTTTTTGGGTTTTTTTTCAGAAATCCATGGAGAAGCCTCAGAAGTAGTAGAGCACTGAGAAACACAAGGGATATCATACAGATTTAAATTTAAAAAGCAACAACAACAAAAAAACCCACCACAAGTCATATTCATGCCTGGTAAAATGCCAAGACAAGGACCCAAATTATTCCAACTCCTGTGTTCTACAGCTGAAGCAAAGGCAAATCTGTTCATATGGCAAAACATGTTAGAGGCCCCTGTATCCAATACTCATTATGAAAAGGAATTAACAGAAAGGGATGTTGATTGCTGAAATGCTAAGGATACTACAAGAATAAGCAAGAAATGCGAGATTTTTCACTACACACAAAAATACTGCTTTATACGGACACATATACTTTTTTTCTCATCCAATTAATTGCATTTACAATTTCAAGGGTTTTTTTAAGGGTTTAAGTTAGCTTTTTTCTGTTTACATGCCAGAGGGAGAAGTGTGAATACATGTTTAATGATGCACTTCTTGGATGCTTTAGATGCACGACTGAGTAACCTTGCTCTTGAATAATTAAGCCAAACAGTTGTTGAGGTTTGGAGCAGGTATTTTTAAACCTGGTACTAGTAAATATTCCATTTTCATTAAATAACTAGGTGTATTTTAAATATTGATATATCAACTTCAGTCTTTTTTGTATGCATCTCAAATGTACTGTAAAGCATATATAGACATAATGTAAACATTTTTGACCCACAATACAAATACTGACCCAATTGTTTTAAAGCTGTGCTTCAAAGGAGACACAAAAGAACTCTTACATAACAGGCAAAATCCCCAGCAGCTGGAAAAATGCCACATCATCTTCCATTTGGATGAGGGCAATGGGATAGCTACAGAATTTACAAACATGCTGGAGCCAAACCTAATCCTCCTGAATCCTACCTAGAGCCCTCAGGCTCCACTTCCCACATTCACCCTGCCATCTCTGCTGGGTTTTCAGGCCCAAAGGAACTCAGGATCACATCAGGATACAAGAAAGGAGAGGACCTTCCAAGCCAGAAAAATCCTCTCATCTTCTATCCTAAGGAACCACTTCTTGCACTCTCATGGCACGAGAGAGCTCCAGCTCAAGGCACAGGATTATTGCTCCAGGCTCTTTCATCAAGCTCATATCCTGTGGCTGAGCTGCAGCACACTGGCACCAGTTCTGCCAGTGATGTTCACACATGAAAATAGGCCTGTTCCTGTTATAGGAGAAACTACTCCACTTTTTGCCTTGAAAACTACAAAACTGTCATTTAAAAACTGTACAGACTGAGTCTCTCTCTGCCTTGAGATTTCCTCAGCCTGTCAGTCTGGCAGGAATGGCTGCCTGTGAGTACTTCTGTGGCTTCACCACCCCATTTTCCCTCACATACACTTAGAATCCTGAGATAGGAATGGTGCCACGTGCCTCCTGAAGCTGGTTCTTCCTGTAGCTAAAGCCCTTGGTTGGGCTGTGCTGCTGCTCAAAGTGCAAGGGGCTGAGGAGGGAAACTCCAGCCTCATCCCCTCCCACAGAGTATCTCAGCACTCACAGTAGCTCCTCAAACACTTCCTTTGGCCAAACAAGACCATCATCTGTTTACAACAGGCATTAGGAATTGCTGCTGACTCCCAGGAAGTGGGCACTTGAGTTTCACAACACAGACTGTTAAATCTCTTTTCGCGGTGCAGTGGATGAGACTGGATCTGCATCCTCCGTGTTTTCAGCACGTCACTGCCAGCTGCCCAGCTTTTAAAATAAAGGGGAATAAATCAGTATGTGCTAGTGAGAGAGAGGACAAAATATTAACCATCCTCTGACTTTTAAACCCCTAAATGGATCCACCATAGAAACAATCAGCTGCTTCCCTCCTTCCTTCACTTGCAATGTTAGAACTACACTGAGTCCACAGCTAAGTGCCCTCTCCCAGCATCCTTCTGATTGCATAACAACTTCCAGACAAAGGATGCAGGAGTAATAATGCACATATTGCCTGACAATACCTTTTCCTTCTCCCAGTCTGCCTATGCATCCATTAACACATTTATCCACAGACAGAAACCAGTCTTTGGCTGGCTTTGCTTTGCTAGCTGAGCTAAACACACCAAGTGCTTGCAGCCTCTCCCCATCTCCTGAGAAATGCTTTTGATTATCATTCTTTTTACTCTAGCAGACTCTCTTCACTTGGTTAAATTTTGATTTATCTTTCTTCCATCCTCATGACCAGAGTAAGAACAAATGGAAGACATAGCATTCCATATAAAAAAAGGCATCAAGAAATTGAGTTATGTTTTAGTCAGGTCATAAAAATACAACACCACAATGAATATTGCCTGGATTTGCTGCAGTTAAGAAACATTACCTAAATAATAAGAGAAGTAATAGACATAAGCTTGTCACATTAATTAATTTTTCTTTTTAAAGCCCATGTTGAGAATCATTCAAGTAATAAAATGGAATCAGCCAGCACTCTGCATACAGATGAAGAAAATACTCCAGAATCTTCAGCAACAACAGAATTTCATACTTGAAAACACAATTAACAGCAGAAAGTTGTCCTGCCATCTGTTCAAAACAAAAGGTATCAAATATTTTTGCTGTTATCAGAAAATAGGGAAAGGCTATGGATGCCTAGATTTTGGAGGATTGCTTTCACTGATGACAGCAATGTAAGCTCAAATATGCAAATGCATAGTGAGCATGTCAAAATGCAGGATACCACACGGCTATCACCCAACTGCAAGATTAAAGCTTAAATGAAATTACTTAACAGACCTTCACACCACAAGAATTGCCACCCTCTAGCCTTTCTCCTGTGGCACGTGCTAAGTGGAAAGGGTCTCCATGGGGCTGAAACTCCAGATCTTGGATTGTTTATGAGGAGCACGCAGCTCCTGAGACTAAACTGGAACCTGCTACTAACTTATTTGTCAAAAAGCTACAAGGGAAGCAAGTGAACAGTGCAATCTGGCCATGTATATAAAACTTGACCCTCTGCAGCCTTTTGCACCCTCATCTGCTCGACTGCAGCATGACCCAGACTCCCTGCCTGGGCTGCAAACCCTGCAAGCACTGCAGGCTCATGGACAGCTACAAGATGGGGTCAGTGACACCCAGGGAGGCATCTTCACCAGAACTTTGGGCTCTGACTGCACCAGGAGCAGTGTAGAAAACTGTCCAGACTCACTGCTAGACAGCAGACATACACATTATTTGCCTTTCCCTGCAACAGAGAAGAAACAGAAAAGGAAGAGAACAAGAAAATGATGCCAGAAGCAGCTCAACCAACCAACGAGTTAGGGAAAGCTGCAGGGCTACAACCACCAGTTCTCTAAGCTAAATAAAAATACAGCACAGGGGAGTGGTTTTTTGTTTGGTTTCTTTTTCCCTCCCAGTGATTCATATAATTTTTGTGTAACTTTCCTGATAAGGTAAGAGCAAGCAAAGGAGGCAGACTCCTGTTTTAAGCCCCACACCATTATCCAGGCAGTGATTTACTGTTTCACAGTGTCTGGCAAGCAGGACACACAAATGGCTTGAGAGATGGCTGCTGCTCAGGCCTCAGCTCCACACCTTTCACAGTCAGTTCCCAGGAAAACGTGCCTGATCAAGGAAGCTGGCAGCAGGCTTCTCCCACTTCATCACTTTGTTTAGCAAGGCTTATCTTTCCACACACAGAAAATAACAGGCCTTGCTCATGACAAATGCAATTGCTTAAAAAAATAACAGAGAAAAAAAAGTGTGATCACAGAGGTTGTATTGTCCTCATATTTCTTTGCATAGTTTCACTATCATCTCAGGATCACTGCACACAAAGAGAAGGAAATTAAAGAGAATCTCCTATATAACCTCCTTTTTTCATCTATTTGCAATTTCACAATAAACATGAACCCAAATACTCAGTAAGAGCAGAAATGGCATTTCCTTTGCAGTCCTTGCACTATCAGCACTCCGGTAGACATAAATTTACTTTCTTTAAATAGGCACTGCTAGGATGGTGTTTAGAAACAAGCTTCACCTAGTTGTCATGAATTATTAACCAGAAAAATCCCTCTTGTTCTTCACAGAATCTTGATTTGCAAGTTTAAAAATCAAACTGACACTTAAACCTCTTGTATAAAAATCCAACCTTTAAAAAAACGCTCTGAGCATTATAAATACATTTTTTCATGAATATAAGAACAACAATTCTATAAATAGCTATTCTTCACAGAATTGCTTCAAGACATTGTTTTTACAGACAACAGTAGGAAACTGAAGGAGGTCTTACTGCCAAACATATTAAAAGTGAAATAAACTCTCCAATCAACTCTGGGTTTCCACTTATTCTTACAAAGTTCATCGTTATTTTTTAGCTTATACAATTAGTTTATGCAAGGGAAGGAACAAGCCAAAAGGCTGCACTGTGTCCTGGCATAGCCATTGGGGCAGTGTAAATCAGTCGCAGCCTTCAGCTTCTGAGGGCACTCACTTGGCTGCTCTGGGCAGTAATTTAAAACAACTCTGCTCTGCAAATAGATGAACTCAGCATTACCCACCACAACCTTGCACGAGCACAGGCAAAGACAAGATTTTCATTATAAACTCCACGATATGATTTCCAAATATACTCACTCAAAACCTTGCTCCATCTCCTCTCAAAAGCAAACATAGGAAGATAAACACGATCTAATGTAATAGCAAATTGCCTCTTCAGCCTGCACATTTCATGGTTGCTATCTCCTCAAGCTATTTTTGCCCTGGTATCTAAACATAAAATCAACAGGAACTCCTGAAAAAACAGCTACACAACTGGTAAACCAGGTTTCTGCAGCCAGAATACTACAAGCACACATTCAGTCTTTTTGGCAGATATTCATACAAGGCCAAAGCTCAAGCACTACCAAGTTCAACTCCATTTTCAACAGGGAGCCAGGACAAGTACTTACTTGGGTAAGTACTTGAAAATTCATCTGTATAACAAGGAGAAAACTCACTCAGTCCCTGGTTTCGATACAGCGTTTTACAACGATTGCCACACTAATTTTCTCTTACAAACCTGTGTATGAAACAAACTGCACCCAATGTAGAGCCTCCACCAGCTGGGAACAGGCCAGTGGTGGTTCTGAGGGGTGACATGGATGTGAAACTGGAGCAGGGCAGCGATGAATCAGGCCATGAGCTTTCCCAACTGCTCCCCAGCCACAGCGGTGAGCTCAGCACAGCGGAATGTCTCTCCAAGGGTCCAGCGAGGATTAGTAAGAGCTTGGTGACGTGGCCCACCAGGCATGGCCAGGCAGCACATGGCTGTTAAGGAGGAAGAATTCAAAGGGAGCCATGGCCTCTGGGAATTCTGGGCCTGCCATGCACCACAGACAAAATCCTCGATGTGCAGAAAGCAAGAGAAACCACAAGCCAGCTATGAACCACAGCAGCATCCCAATGGATCCTTCCTGTCCCTTGCCAGGACAATCACACACCTCACTGGCCATCACAGCATTAACACAGCTGGAATTTCCCAAATCTTCCATCCATCTCTCCAAGATCAGTGCACAGGGGATGAGCCACAGGCTTGGTGTCTTTGCCCTCCAGAAGAGCAGAGGAAGATATGCCAATATAATGCTTGTCTGCTGTGCCAGGACTGCACATCACATCAGAGAAAAGGAAAAACCATTGAGGAGTTGGAAGCTTGTGTCTTACCTTATTTTGATCTGTCCAGTAGAAGAAAAATCCCTGTGGGTCTGTTCTGAGAATAATTGGAGTCACAACAGTGGAGTCCTGGCGGAGAAAGGACAAACAAAAAAATCCATGTCAGCACACAGAACACATAATTAAGCACAAGCTGCTTTGCCATCCGTGTTAATGAATTGCAACATCTAGAAATTACCCTGAAGGGATCACTAGCAAGATGTCACTAAAAGAATTTAGTATCACCTGCCTCATCTCCATTTTTCTGACATAACGTATTTCCATTGCTGTAGAAACAGCACCCAATAACTCCAGACTTGTCAACACATGGAGTTAATCCAGAAAAGCTGGAAGTAGATGAAGTTAAACAGGCATAACACCCTGAATGTCAAACTAGAGTCCACACAGCCAAGCATTAGTTAGGTGTCCACTGCCCACCTTGATCTGACTTCACCTTCAGATATCAACACAAGCTAAATACCTATAAAATTTGCTTCTACAAAGGCTGAATTTGCCTAAAAAGTATAGAACAGCTTTCTTTATTTACATTAAGACTTCTGTCAATAGCTTTCCATTCAAATGTATCTTTTTTAATCAAACCATGAAAATTTTAGTAATGTGAATATATTGATATTCCATCTTGCTTTCAAACTTGTTAAAAACCTGTGTAGTCCTGGTAGCATCCATAGCTCAGGTCAGTTAAAACCAGGCCCATTTCTTAGTACTCTGAGAAAGGCAGGCTTGTTACCTACATTTCACATCTTCTGACTGACAGCAGGTACCTGACTCTGGAGACACAAGCTCTAACCCAAGCCTTTCCCACAGGTGGGAGTTCATCACATCTCTCCCATCAGGATTCCCTGGTGCCTTACAATAACTGACATCAGTGCAGCCTGCTCCTAACAGGATTCCTCCTCTCTTTCTCTTCTATTTTTCATGACATCTGTAAAAACACTGCTGGTCTCAAGACCTCTACCCATTTTCCAAACTCAATTTAGAAGTTATGGAAAGGGCACAGAAGGGAAAAAGACAGAGAGGCAGAAAAATTGCCTGAGCCTCAGCTCCTGAGAAAGCCAGGCTAAACAGTTCCTCCTTGGAAAGGATTTAAATTTCTACTACAGGTATTTCACAGCTTTAACATTCACCTATTTCCAAAGCAGTAATGTGTGAGGTCATTCAATTTGGCTTTGATGAAAAAAAACGGGCTGTAATAGGTTCAAATTTAAATCAAACATATCTAAGTACAGAGTATAAGTGCAAACAAATTTGATGGAAGTGACACTATTACAAATAAATAAAACCTCATTTCTGCAAGTGCCATTTCGGATGCAAGAACATTTTTATCTATAATGTCACCAGTACAATTCTTTGTGACACAGCACTAAACTCCCAGCAATGAGCATTCCTGAAATAAGGAGGATGAACTACTCCCAGTTCACAGCTAGAAAAAAATGAGACCCAGAGCAGCTCAGTTAGAGGCACAGAACCAGCCAGGAGCCTACATGTCAACAAGGTGAAAGAATAAAATGCCATCAAGCATATTTTTATCTCAGCACAAGAGAAATGGAAATGGAAAGGGCAAGTTCTACACTAAGAGGAAATACAAGATCAAACCCTTCAATGAATGTAGAAGCCCTTTTTTATAACTGGAAGATCCAGCCTTTGGGTCTGTCTGCAGGTCCACTACCACTGAAATGGTGCCACAGGAGTTTTCAGAGGCTGGGAACAGTGTGGCTGTGCCAGTGCCATGGGAATGTCTCAGGTGGGCCAGAGCTGTGTCACCAAGCACTTTCAGTAAAACACTGCCCTTCCCTATGAGAAGAGACATGCAGAATTCACAGAACCTTGTTTTTCCCCCATTTCTTCCTAGTTTCTAGCATCTTGGACACCTAAGGGTAAAGTACTGTTTGAAGTAACACGCAAATTCGGGTTAAAAATATATCAGGTCCTGAAGAAATCTTACAAAAGGGTTCTTACACCTTCACCACTCAAAAGGAGGAAAAAACTCTCTTCTGGAGACATAATTCTCCCTTTTTAGCTTATTTCATTGTGTCACATGCAGCCTGTGTGTGAAAATATAAAAATCAGGAAAGATAAAGTGTCCTTCTGCCTTTGGATGAGATACAAGCAACTTCAGGGGGAAAGAGAAGGAAGTGATTGGAAACAGACACAAAGCAATTATGTCTCGGATTAACTCATTTTGCTAGTTAATCATTTCAAATCAGTTGCTTCAAAACAATGTGTTTGACGACATACAGCTACCAGAGTAATACTTTTGTAGATGTGGGTTGTAAAATATTGCCTAAAATCAGACTCAAGAAAGCAGAGGATGAGGGGAAAGAACCTTCAGTATCTATTAGGTGGCATAAAGGAAACTTTATCGTGTCAGGGTGAGTCTTAGTCTGGGAATCTCTGCTCCAGAAAACGGTTTGGTTGTGTTGGGGGTTTTGTTTGTTTTTTTAATTAACTCCACTACCCTGACATTAGACACAGCACAATTAATGTGCTGACAAACATGAGAACCCCACACTGTGACAGGATCTGAAAATAATTTTGCACATGTATTTGTGCAACACTTGTCTTAGGAACTCTTCCACACAGCAGCAGCAAAAGTCATGTGCATAATGACTTTATGTTCTACAAGTTAATTATCACTCTTGTAAACCCCTGACATCAAATGCCACACTCAGCTCTGGGTGTGGAGGAATAGAAATAAACTTTTTGAGCCAGCTTTGCAAGTCCTTCTCCCCACTCCAGAGTAAAGCAGAGTACTTTGTCACCTGGGACAGGTCTCTTGCTTTTATACTACTCTGCAATCAGGGGTTACAAAGGCAGGAAACAATCAAAAAGACACCTGAAAAACTCTTTTTGCAATATAAATTCAAGAAAAGTTCAATAAGTTCAAAGCTCTGAAATAGAAATTTGCTTCAACCAACATTTGTCTGGTGCATTTATTTACAAACATTATTGCACTCTAAAGGCATGGCTCTGGTTTATGACCCGTAAGACACACCTGCAGTCGGTTTATGAGTGTCCTGAAGCCCATTAATTCAATTTCCTCACCCAAAGAGCTGACCTCATAACTCTCCTCAACACACTGAGCAACCACACACAACTGTGAAGAAGAGGATTTTGGAGAGAACACAATAGAGGAGAAGGAAAATGAAAATAACAAACAAAATTTCAAGGACAAACAGATCAGGAGCAGACATTCATCTCTCCCCTAACCCACTCAGATCCAAAAGTGAGAATAAAACAGGAAATAATAACATGTTGCCCCATCTCTAAAGCTGAAGGGCTTGGAAGTTAACACCTTTAAATGTGCAGTAGGAGAGTAGCCTATACCCTATATCCATTTCTGGGTATCAACAAATCAAGCAGCCCTTTGGCCAGATTCCTGGGGCACTTCCCAGCAGATAAAAGTGGTACAGGAGGAGATGACCAAGGCAAAAATCAGCTGTGACCAGATGGGATGGAGGAAAAAGAGAAAGGGAGAGCGTCCCGGTCAATGGTGCAAATGACTGTGGGTTATCAGACCTTTTCAAGGCCAAGCAGTGGCTTGGTTTCCAAGAGACTGCTCCTGCAAATTCCTTGAAAGAAAGAGTGGCCCTGTCCTGGCAGTCCCAGTGTGCTGTGTATCACACAGGTCTCAGCTTACATGAATAATTTTCTTGAAGGGCTTTTAATTTCACCTTTAAAAGTCCTCCACCTTTTTATGTGCTGACTTAGGGCCAATTCTGTACTTTTCTCCAATTCCACAGCCTCAAATGAGTAATGTGGCTGCTCTGTACTTACTCCATTAAGTTGCCTCCTAATTGGCTGTCCAACCTCAGATCCTGCATTAGCAAGATTTTGGTTTATACTTTTAAACAAAGAGGTTTCAACTTTATGCCCAGAAAGTGCCACAAGGAACTTTGGATCCTTACCAGCCAGGCAGAGCAGAACACAGGCACAGAAGATCAATGGACAAATCCATAATTAAATGGCTGACAGGGAACTGTTTCATGGTCTGATTTTAAGAGTGGGTTCCTCAGACAACATCTAACACCAGTGAGCAAAAAATACCACCTGCATTTCATTACTACTGACTAGTAAAGATGATCATACAAAGATAATTAGTGAAGAGGGTGAAAATTTTGGTTTAGCTCCTGACTGTATTTATCAGAGCACCACCATGACCTGGCTGTGCACAGGAGATGGAACATTTTACTCCATGACCAGAGCCAGAAGAGCTTGTGTTTTAATAAATCACACACAGATAATAATGATGTTTCTTAGATACAGCTGCAGTCAAAATTCACATCAACAGATTTTTAAAAGAAAACCAGAGCAGCCTCTGTCCTCAGCTCTCTGACAGATGGGGCTCGTGACGCTGCCTTATTAAGGCTGACTGTTCTTTCCTGGGTTTGTCTCAGATTTTCAGATACATTGAACATCCCCAAATATAACCTGAAAACTTTTTACGCATCATTATTTCATTTGCTTGAATCTTCCGGAAAATTTCTGCCAAACTGCTTTGAAAGACGAAAGACAAAGCTAAGAAATACAGACTCTTTCTAGCAGAGGCAAAATATTCTTAAATATTTGTTTCACTTTGGCCACAGGGCCTAAAATCTGGTTGAGTAAAGGTGTAAGATGTGGGGACAGCCCCTAAAAAGAGCTCTCTTGTCACCCCACAAATCAGGTGGATTCCAGGCCTGGGGGAAGCAGAGAAGGAGCAAAGGAGAAGGGATAGCAGAACTCCAGTTTCCACAGAGTCAGCAGACATATTAGCTGTGAATTCCACAGCACACTGAGTGTCCTCTGACTGGAACTAAACAGGATTACCCAAACAATCAGAACTATGAACTTCTTCAGGCGACAGCTGAATTACAAGTGAAAGGGAAAGAGAACCCATCCCATTTGCAGTGAATCCCTGCAATAATCCAGAAGGGGAAAGATACCCTCTTTAACCAAGGGCAGAAGAACCAAATCTGCCACAGAAGGTTGCAAGAAGAAAACACTGGGGAAGGTGAATGAGTGCTGGAGACTGGAAGGACAAAAAAAAAAAAGTCAAAACTGGAATTGAGCTTACAGAACTGTAAAATGAAATTCCATTTGCTCGACAGGAATATACAGCAAGAGATCCTTCACTATTAGAGTGGTTAAACCCTGGAGAAACTTGGGCAGTGGCACCACAGGACAGAAATCATCATTCTGCTGATCACACACTGCATGTTTCAAAGATCTGCCTTGAGTGGGATTTGTTTCTCAGAAGTCTGTCCTACCCCAACCCATTTCTCAGGACATCCCCATACTCAAGCTAATCATCCTCTCACTGCAAGTAACTCCATTTGCAGGAGTCCTTAAATGTTGCAAGGTGAACAGTCAATAAAGACAGAATAAGGGGAGAACTTTAGAGCAAAGGCAGTGAAATGCAACCAGGATAATTTTTGTCTCGGCCAGAGAGTTCTTGTGTGATGCTGAGAAAATAATTTAAACCAGTCTGCTCATCGGCATAAATGTTGCATTCTGACTTTGAGAGAACACTGGGATTCTATTTCCATGTTTCATTTTCTAATTTTCAGAGATGCTGAGCCCAAACTCATCTGAAGTCACTGGGGAAGCATTCTGAACATCTGACTCTATGGCACTGCAGGCTGAAAATTAGGTCCACGTATCTAATCACAGATTAAATATTAGGAGATTTTTAATGTTGGTCTTTTTTGGACCTACAACAGTACAATTGGAAACATTTTGTCTTTTAATGGGCCTTGTGAAAATAAATTAGAAAGTACTTATGAAGCATTTACTTTACAATAACTAATCACTACAGAGTCTTTTCTCTATCTGTTAACTATTTCACTACAGCTTTTGTTAAAAAAACATCTTGAGCATTCAAACACTGAAGAAACAACACCATGCACAACCCATCTTCTCTTTCCCAAAGAATGCTCATTTATTTAGGAGTTGTTTTCTGGTTTTCACTTTCCCATGTATCCACCAACATGCCAAAGGGCTCCAAAACTACACTAACAGAGGCATCATCGATGACTTAAACATCAGATCTCCCCAGGGGGGCATCTAACCAACCTGCAGCAGATGCAATTTTTTTCCCCCTACACTTAAGTTATAAAGAGCTTTCCAATGGAGTTAACCAAGTTTAGGCTTTCCCATTTACTAAATATTAACTCTTAAAAATTTTAAACTCATTCTCTTATGTTGCAGAAGACCAAAACCTTAACTTAAACTTATTCAGGTAAAACAGTTTTAAATAGCCCAGAGCTGATATTTGTTTACTACATAAAGATTAGCAACTAAGAAGAAACAACAAAACTCCAGAATGTTGGACTTGACCTCTTCCCTCCCGACTGAAAGTGTTCACAAAAAAATAAACTCTTCAGCTTATTGTTTTAGTTTTATACACACAGAACAATGGTGGCTCATTTTTCATGTCCTCACTAATGTACTGGAGTGGCAGGCTTGTGCACAGTTTAAAAATAAACAAAAAAAGGCAGGGGGGAAAAAGTTACTTAAAATAACTTCTGAAAAATTCCAAGTTGTTTATTTGTTTCATCTCAGCTCTTCCATAATAAAGATGCTCTGATGTTACAGTTACTTGTAAGGTTAAAGGGGATACTCTTGACAATCTTCTTGAAAACAAATAAAGAAGCCTGCAAATTTCCAGAGCATTCACTCTGAGCTCGAAAATTCTTTATTAAGATGAAGTGTTCTAAGAGAAAGGCACCCAAAGAGAACTTAAAAGACCTGAGTTCATTTTTGCTGCTCACACAGGGAAGTGCTGTAGCCACTAAGTAACACTACCTTATCAGGAAGATTGCTGCAGTAATCCAATGCTTAGAAAGAAAGAAAAAACCCAAACATGGCTAAGAAAATTGAAATCCTGGCCCTCAATTTAGGTAAAATTCACCTTAGCAACATAGTTAACTTAAAAGTGAAAGCAAACAGTGTGAGCCACAGAGATCAGTCAAAATCTTTATGCAAAGTACATATTATCGCTAGGGAAGATAAGAAAGTCTTTAAGCAAGGAATGAAAACAAACCTATTTTTGGACATACACCATCATATTAACTTGCTACAGTGTGCCAATTACAGCTCTTAGAAAATATCAGCTCAGCTGTGCTCTGGCTGTTGAGCTACTTAAAGACTCAGTTACCTCTGTCTTGTTCTCACTACAGGCCAGACAAAAACAAGAATAGAAGTCAGCCAGGGCAGATTTCAGCCCTTAAAACAGATAATTCCTGGGAGAACATGCTCTTTTATACTCACATTCTGATGTATTAAGCCTAACCCCCTACCAAAAAAGTTTCACCCATGGACTTAATGACAACATTTTTATTTACTTATTAAATGGCTCTAAAAGTCCCCTCAGGAGGAGCTGTTATAACCTGGGTCTCACCACTGTTGAGGGGATCAAGCCAGTTCTTCCCAAGCCTTCCTCCTCTCTCATTTCTCTCTAGGAATACAAGAGCACAGCTGCTCAAAGCCAGACCAGCAGTCAGGAGACTCAGAGTCTCTGCCAGCAGTTAGGGAGAAGCAGCTATAGAGGTTTAACTCAAACAACTGGAGGAAGCAAGTGCTCAGCCAACCCCCATCTGAACTAGGCACACACATGGATACAGCCTCAAAAAAAACCCCTAAGCAACTGGCCACATTTATCTTCCACTGATTCTACGGGCAGCTATTCCTGCTCAGTGCCTTGTGAATCCAAAACTACACATCAAGAGCAACAGATCATTCTAAAATTTGCTTTCTGATCTGGAATACTGTCACAGAATAAAACACTGTGAGAAAAACATAATCACCTGTTTGACTTTAGTGCTTTACACCCTGATCCCAAATGGAGTTTGTGAATGGTATATTGGACATTGGATGGTGGGAACAGTATTATACCCAATCCCAAGGCCCAAAAGAGTGACTTGTCTTGCAAAGTCAGAACTTCTTAATTGATCCTAATGCTTTTTCAATTTAGAAACTGAAGCTGGTTTGCAGAGGAAATGCAATTCCAAGCCTTCCACCTGCCCATATATAATCTGGAGTGACTGATGTGACCTCTCCACCAAGCTCAGGCACAGCATTTCTCCTTCCAGCTGGATCATCCCCAGAGCGCAGGGGCAGCAGGCACTGGATGAGGCTCGTGGGTGACACACAGCAGATGTCAGTGCTGCTCCTCAGAGAGGGTTCATGTGAATTATCAGTACCACATCTGCTATTAGCACCTCAGTTACTGACCAGCCACAGAGCTACCAGAGGCTCAGGATGGGAAGTGCATACATGGACTGCTTTTCAAGTCTGTATCACCCCAGCTTCTGTCAGGCTGTTCTGCACACCTTGCCACAGTGTCCTTCTCAAAGCTGGCAAACACTTCCTGTAATGTTAACTCCACTCCACACGAAATTCCTCTCATGCTCTGGTTTACATCCTTCCAGCATTCTCATTTAAGAAGACCCATTCAAAAACCTCAGCTTGAAAAATTCTGCTTCGGGCTGAAACTTACTACAAGTCATAAGAATTCACAACCACCACTTCTGCTTTGTGAAATGCAAAGCAAAGTCAGTAGGGCCATCTTTAAACTGCAACCCAAAACAGCAGGGAAGGGAACAACAAGAAGAGGATAGAGGCTGCCCCAGTGCACAGGCAATGTGGAGGAACTGAACTACTCTCACACACAGTGAAAAGAAACCATAATAAACATCAGCCTGGGAGCCTGGCTTTTCTGAAGAGCCACAGTGCTCATTATGGTCAATTGTGTTTTACAGTTACATGTTGGAGTTTACTACTTATTAGAGCCCATTGTTTCACCAGCGAGTTTGTGCCTGCCTGTTTACATGAGAGACCACAAAGGTTCACATTCACCACCAGCCTTTTTAGAAACCCTCCAGCAGATGAATTTCATAGAAAACTACAACTCCAAAGTGGTTAATGGCTACTCAATGGCAAATGCTTTCCAAAGTCACTGAACGTGCCTTTGTCCGAATGCCTTCATACAGCCAGAGTGGCAAAGGAGACTCACTTCCCTTGAAACCTTGGATTTTGTGGGGCTTCCACGGCTGAGAACACTACAGGCAAGACAGGAGGGCTGAGGGGTGGGAAATGTGCAGATATACACACAATGCATGGTCAACAATGAGTTAATGCTAAAATTCTTCACCACAGCGTGGCTAAATAAGCATCAACTTTCACAAGGCTGCCAGTGAAAACACTAAACACAACAGGGCTCATCTCAGTCACACATTCCAGGTAACACCTGTGTACTGCTGAGTAACACCTTTAACCTGAAATGCACATCTTTCTCCAGAATTTAGCCATGTTTTATTTCTGCAGCCTTTAGCTTTACAATTTTAAACCTTTTTACCAACTAGCCTATAGCAGACAGGTTATCCAGAGAACATGCACTGTGCATGAAGAACATCTCTTCATCTTCTAATTCTATCCATACAATTTCTATCCATACAATTATTATTTGGGAAATAGCACTCTAATAATTTCAACTGTTGCCTGATGGCTTGGACTTTCAGTCTGGAGACTCAAATATCGTTAACTTGACCTCTGCGTATACACACGGAAATTCCTTGGTAGCTGACCAAAAATAAAACAATAACTGCAATGACAAGCCTGCCTTTTCCTATCCTAAGGAAAATGTCAACCAAAAGAAAACATTTTCTCAGGCAAGTCATTCAAGCCTAGTTCCTGAACATAAAGAACCTGTATCAAGGCGCTGTTTGGTGCTGCGGACAAGGTCAGTTTGCCGAGCCTTTTCAAAATGTGTTATCTTATTACTGTAAATAAAACTTCACACTACAAGTTGTTTGGTTTCTGATGTTCTCTCTCTCCTTGAGAGTGTTTATCACAGGTTTACAGGGGTCAGGCTCACACATTTGGCTGCTGGACAGGCTGAAAGCAATAGCAAAAGAACAAGACCTAAGAGCAGCAGTTACATGTGAACTGCTCCTTTTCCCTCACTGCTGTCCCTCCAGTTGTTGCTGTGGATGTCTTTAGCACAACCAAGCTCGTAGCAAAAACACAAGAGCTCTGCAAACAAGTCCTTCCCAACAATTCTCCTGACATTCAGACTGCCTGCCTTCTTTTGAACCATTTCTCTACCACAGCTCGAGTCTCACGATGCCTCTGTGCCTCCAGACACCACTCACAGACAGACTTTCTGGGGCACCTGCTCCTCCACGCACAACTGAGACACAAACACCCAGTGTTGTACTGCCGGAGCAAAAGCTAGCAGAGGACTCATCCTGCTTTCCTTCTCCGCAGGCTTTGAAAAAAGCAACTCTTCTGTTTAGCTTCCCTCTCCTCTGAAACTGTCCCGGGCATGGCCAGCATGCCAAGAAAGAAATCCCAGCTGCCGAACAGCCGCTCTACCAAAGGTGAAGTGGAAACCACTTCACTCCTTCCCTATGTGAGGCGATGCAAACATAAAGGGCTGGGAAGCAGCAAGTAGTAAGGGGAAAGCAGATGTGATGTTGAGGCAAGTCGCGTGCCCTAATGAGCCAAGAAAGAAGAGTGTCTTCTGCGGAGGAAGTAAGATGACCAAGGGTACCGAAACTGCAAGCCCTGGGAGAAGACATCCAGGGCTTGACAACCCCACCAGAACGAGAGAAACAGCGAGAGGAGCGGGAGCCAGAAGGAAAAGGAGAGGCTCGGAGCAGGGGACGGGAGATGGAACGAGAGAACAGGTTGAAACAACTATGTTAGGAGGACACGGAGGTGGCAACATGCACTGAAACACGGGAGAGGAAGACGCTCGCGAAAGGAGCCGGCTCAACACAGCTCGCACCGGCCGAGCGCAATGAGACAGGAGAGCCCTCGGAGAAAGTTTGCCCGGCATTCGGCCGCCGGTCCAACACCGCCGCTCGGCTCGGGCAGCACACGGCGGGGACACCTCTGTCGCCGCCCCGCACCTGCCCTCCGCACCGAGCAGGGCAGGGCCCGGAGCCCTCCCAGCCGATCGATCCGTAACCCCACCGTGTCCCCGCCGGGGGAAGCGGGAGCTACTCACATCGTCCCACTTGACGAATTTGACGCCTTTCTTGAGGGTTTCGGAGACGCAGACGGGCTTGAGCTGCAGAGCGTGCACCCCTGGCTGTGCCCCGGCCATCTGCACCGCATGGACGCGCTCGCTCTGCCCCGGCGCGGAGAAGCCGCGGGAAGCGGCCGCTGCAGGAGGGACGCCGGGGCGCCGGAAACCCGGGAGAGAGGCCGGCGGAGGCGCCTGGAGCGGGCAGGGAGGCGGCTGCCCGGGCGGCGAGGGCGAGAGGCTTCACTGGCGCTGGCCCAAGGAGCTGGCGCGGCAGC
>VZRX01012499.1:0-79211 GCA_013398075.1 Notiomystis cincta
AGAAAAAAAAAAAAACACAACAACCAAACAACCAACCTCAAAAACAAAACAACTTAAAACTTTAAGAGTTTATTAGAGGCTGGATCTAATTTGCTAAAAATAGATAAGAACTGTTTTTCTTGTCATAGCTCTCTTATTCTTCTGACTATTTATCTTTTCTCCCATATTGTCAAAGTAGCCTCCACTTGCATTGATGGTGAAGAACCATTAAGCTCACTGTCTATGATAGGTTCAGCCACACATGAAAGGACAATATTCAAGGACCATATAAAAAAAGCATGATACTTAATATTTTATGAAGTTTCTAGTTTTTCTGTGCTCACAGAGATAGATAAAACCAGAACAAACCCAATATTCCTACGCTAAACAGGACATCACTAATCAATAACCCTCTCTTCTGGTAAGATAGACTGAGATTCAGAAAGTTCAGGTGAGCTCAAGGCATGCCAGGTAGTGACACTCTGCATCATTCACAAGACTGTTCCCTGAAAGCCCCCTGAAATTTTCCAAGAGAGTCTAATTGAGAAGCCTTTATCAGAGCCCAGCTGGAAAACCTGGATGGGTCTAGTTCTTAATCTCAATCCTTGTGAAGTCTATCCTCCAACACGCACAGAAGAGATATGTGTGGGTTGTGCCTAGGCACAAATGAAAGCCCAAGGTTCAGGGAAGTACAGCATCTCCTGAATTGTTCTGAGTTTGCTCATCACTGGTTGGTAACATGCCCATCTACATTCTTCAACATGCCCAGCAGAAATTCTTTACAGGGATATCTTGTGCGAAAAGATTGCTGAAATAAAGTGCTCAGCTATCATTCAGGAAGGTCATAATTACTCAATTAATATAAGTAAGAAAATCTAAAAGGTCCAGTCATGAATAAAAGTCTTTGCTCTGTTGGGCTGTACAGTTCATCCACAGAACAGACAGTCTTTTTTCCAAAACATAAAGCATTTCAGTAGAGGAAAAAGAGGATATCCATGTCTCCTCCCCAAGAGCCTGAAATATCTCAAGAATTATTCTCCTAAAAGGAATCTGTGGCTTACAGGCATTCATAAACAGAAATAAGTTGAAAGAGAGGTTACCCAGAGAACATATTTTGTGTGTTACTGACATTTAGAAATATAAATATGTTCTATTTACCTAGTAATGAAGCAATATTAATATTCACTCTATTATGCAGACAAGGAGCTCATGAGCATAAATGACAACTTAGTTGATTGTGTTCACTGGCTGAATCAACAACACTAAATCAAGGACATCCAGTTATTCATTTTTAGGAAGAAATTGTGGAACTTAAGATCCCCTTATATTCATCTAGTTTCAGAAAAAAAAACATTTTGGACTAATGCCAAGCAGTTTAAATAAATAATGTATGGACAACAGTATTGCCACCTATTTTCAAAATACATGACAAGAAGGTGGAACAGTGGATGCAAGTCAGTGCATGAAGATTTTTGTGAAGTGAGAGAGACAGAGCTGTCTATAAAGAAAGGTTACTGGCAGAAAAGATCAAGTCCAATTGTAAGTTACTGAAAACTCTCTTTTGATCTAACATTATTATACCTTCCCACCAGCAGGACTCAAAAGGCAGAACATCAGAAACCCTTTTATTAGCATTTCCTGTATATGAATTACCACATGAGCCACAATTTGCAACAGAGTTCCAGGCAAATGGATTTTTCAATTTCTGACACATTTGGCTGAAATTTAATTACATCAAATTATGTGATATTTTTCTAATTAGCATTATAAAAGTTTATACCTTCACTCTACCTCCAGCCTCACACCACTTCCTATAAAGGAAGGTTTAACCATACCTTCTGAACATAGCCAAGGAACATCTCAGTGAGTTCCAATTTGTTTGGAGCTCTCTCGGTG
This sequence comes from Notiomystis cincta, assembly GCA_013398075.1. NCBI lineage: Eukaryota > Metazoa > Chordata > Aves > Passeriformes > Notiomystidae > Notiomystis > Notiomystis cincta. The sequence goes on from VZRX01012499.1 coordinate 1,876, forward strand.
TAGGAATTTTCTTAAATATTTGGAAGTTATAGAATCATAAAATCATAGTATGCTTAGGATTGGAAGGGAACTTAAAGATCATCTCTTTCCAGCCTCTCTGCCATGAGCAGGGACACAATTCACTAGACAAGACTGCTCAAAGCCGCATCCAACCTCGTCTTGAGCACCTCTGGGAATAGGAAGTCCGCAATCTCTTTGGGCAAATAAGGAAAAAACCCCAACCACTCCAACTTTTTCAGCCTGTGTTAATAGGAGAGGTGGTGTAGTCCTGTGATCAAGTCAGTGACTGTCCTCTGGACTCACTCCAACAGGCCTACACCTTTTTTGTGTAGCCTCAGAGCTGCTTCCAGCACTTCAGGCAGGGTCTCACCAGAGCAGAGTCGAAGGGCAGAATGAATCCCTCAACCTGCTGGCCACGCTGCTTTGGATGCAGCCCAGCATGTGGTTGGCTTTCTGACCTGCAAGTCCACATTGCTGAGTCATACTGAGTTTTTCATCCACGAATACCCCCATGTCTTTCTTCCCAAGGCTAATTTTGATCCATTCTCCTCCCAGCCTGTACTTGTGTGTGGGATTGCCTTGACCCAGGCACAGGACCAAGCCACTGAGACAGCTGGTAAACTATTTGCATCAATAACAATAGGCTTCCAATAAGTACTGTTACTCAAACTGTGAAATTCTTGCTTTTGTCTTCTATCTGCCACAGAAGTATGACTGTAACACAGAGAATATGTGATCTGCATCTTACCCATTCATTTCCCATTAAAAGTCTGAGGAATTACTTGCATTTGCTTCAGAAAAAATTATGGTCGTCTGGGCTAATCCCATAAAATCAACACCCATGAACTTAAACAGACAGATGTCTCAAAGACCAAAATATTGCTCTTTTGAGAAAGCCATAAATGCCAGAAGATGACAGAACATTACTTACTGTCTTTTTCAATGACAATCTCGTTTAGTTTCTAAAGCAGAAGTTCTCTCTGCATGAGGGACCAGATCAGTCTTATGTTCCTTTTAAAACAACCTGCCTGTGATCAGTGAAAAGGAATTCTATGACATCTGCCCTGTATTGCAGGGGACTGGGGGTGTAACACATAAATTCAGGAAGAAAATTCTACATCCAAAAATGAAGTAGAAAAAATGAAAGCTTGCAGTCCTCTAGTTTAGTGTCTATTGTTTTTTTTTATTGCTTACTTTTTAGATTTGATCATATATCTAGATCTCATTTCCAAAATATCAAATGCAGAACTCACAAATGAGAAATGATCATTTGTATCATGTCTGAGAACTACATTTGCTTTGGATTTGTGATCTCCTTTGGCTTTGGGAAGTGAATTTTTACACATGGGGAACAGTTTGAAGAGCCCTGGAAACCCACAAATATTTCTAGACATAATTCTGTCTCCAGCCACATTCATACAGGATTAAATCTAGACCTGTTCCAGATTTACAGGGAAAAATCGAATTCAATTTTTTTTCTCATTACAGATTCTGTTGCTTTGGCAGTAGAACAGGCCAGAGTGTGCTAACAAATCCACAGATGAAGGAAAGAAAAAGTTCACTCTTTTCATGCATATTGGGTAGAAAATATCATTCAATAGTTATATTCACAGGGGAAAGGAGAACAGATGTAGAGAGACATTTTATATCTTTGTTGCTCTGAAAGTTATGGTGATAACAGTGCCACTTATACATATATTTATCCCTGATGCTTACAACTGTGATTCACTCTAACTTTCCAACTGTTCAGGCATGTGGGTATTTGTTACAGTAGTGCAAGCCCATTGCCACTTGGATTTAAACCACACATTTCTTTTTTTTATTTCTTTTCTGGCTAACAGCCCAAATCGACGCAGCAGGTGCTGTCTTAGGAATGTCACCGTCTAATAAAAGTGCTGTAACATAACACAGAACCAATAAAAATTTCTTTGCATAGACTTTGTTTCACTTGACAGACTGGATTCCTAATAAGACAATGTCTACAAAACCTTAGGAAGATGAAAATATAAGCTTTATTGTTAAGTAGATAATTTTTCTCCCTTATTTGGACAATGAATTCAGATATCAGGTGACAAAAACTGTGTGAGATTTGTACAAATCCTTCTCTGTCAGCAAAACAGGCAGGGAAATGGGGAACCCTGGCATTGCAGGTTGTTTTCATTATTTCTTGGTGAGAACTATGACTACATTCATGGTTGGATAAAGGATTTAGTCAAGGAAAATATAATTAAAACAAGAGGACTGGGGTAATCAGCAATTGTTTGGTAAAAGATTTGCAGATTCATTTTATCTGTAAGATGTGCATGGATGTAATTCGCAAACTTTGAATTTCTTAGGATGCTGCTCTTATTTATCTATTTTCTAATGCAGAGCATTTCCAGGCAGATTTAATCTGAGATATGATTTAAACACCCAGTACTTCATAAATGCCGTATACACAAAACTAATTAGCAGTTCAAACAAAGGAGAGATTTCAGCTTTCAGCAATATTTTAGAGGCCCTGAAACTGGGAACAAAAGTCATTAGACATCAGACTGAAATGCTGAAGTGCAGACACAACAGTATTTTCAAGCTGGATGAACAGAGAGTGGCATTACATCCCTAATGACTGTTTACTTCAGCTGTAGCTGCTGTTCTAATTGACTTTTTTATTTTTTTCAAAGACAGACTTTCAAAACAAGGTTCAGAGGTGGAATATATTTAAGAAGTTATATTCAACAGAATAGGATGCATAAGACATAAATATATATGTTTGTTCTTTTAAAACTCTTTCTACCTGTCTTGCTTAGAAAGTCTTTCAACACTCGACCTATTTTGGCTGTACAAGATATCTAAAAAATGTCACAAGGTAAAATTGTTGATTTTTGGTGCACAGAGGTAGATAATGTTAAACCAATCATTTAAAACGAAGTATAATTTTCAGTGTAGTAGAACAGGTCACGTTCAACTGCATGGTGGTTAATTTTGAGAATTCTAACAAAATGTGTTCCTGCCCAGTCCAATGGAAGCGCTTATGCAAACCAGAAAATTCACTTTTGCAACGTGAACATATAGGCCATTTTCTCTGTAAAATTATCATTTATCTTTTAAATTCTATAATAAAATTGTATTCCAAAATTTGCATGAAGATTTCAAACCACTTTAGAAACACAAATTATATTTCAGAATGGGTTGACAAAATAAGCATAACCATAATAAAGATGAAAATTCTGTAATAGAGTTATTTTCTATCAGGGAGTACCCTTATTCAAGATAACAATGTAAACATGAATATATAACTACCAGAAATCAGCAGGGCTTAAGCAGAGTTAAAAACTGAAAACATGCTTAAAATTTTCCTGACCCAGGGCTAAATCAATTAAGTAGTATCACCAGATTTTCACAGTGACCCATACAGTCTATTAACAGGCTTTTCTTCTAATTGTTGTAACAAAAATCTCATTATATATTGGGCATACACTGGTCATACTTGCATACATGGGATCTACAGGGGAAGAAACATAATTGTTGCAATGTAAGACAGCACAGACTGGTGGTCTTAAATTAAAATATTAACTGCCTTTGAAAGCTGTTATTATTTACCTGCCAAAGCTAGTATTAGTCTTAAATACATCAGAAAACATTACATTGGAGATCACTTCAAATATAAACCTGCATCAGCATTTGGCAGTTGTGTTTTTTTGGTTGGAAATGAGGAATCGTAATTATTAGTACAAATGTGGTGATTAATTCTGCATTTCTTTGAAGTGTGTGTTTTCGCTGGCATTAACTCTGAAATGTACAGTATATTTTTACACACAGGGTGCTTGATGGAGCACGCCAGCACCCCTTTATTAATTTCCTTTCTTTTTGGCAGAAGCAAGCAGTGTAAAAAGGAAAGAAAAGTAACTTTCCAAAGACTAAGTGGAAATTGCTAAGACACTTCCGTTTTTCCATTTCTTTCACACTCACTCTTTTTGTTTGCTGCTTTTTTATCTTTACTCAGACAACATAGAGCTTTTTCTGTGCTACCTTTAATTAATGGAAAACAGTTCAGAGGGAGAAAATGCCTGCTGGGAAGGGTTTACTTTCTAGTAAGAATTTTGCTTTTTAAGTAGCTGACAAAGGATTTTGTTTTCCAGTTGTACCAAAAAATGAAAAACTTCAGTTCTAGAATATCTGCATCTACTGAAAAGTTTTCTGCACATATGATAAACAGAATTAATTGCTGCACTAGCTTTGCATAGAAGCTAAATTTTTCTCTCCATAATATTATTATTCCTATTATGATGGGATTAAATTATGTATCAGGATGTCATTGTGCAAATTCTATATATTCCTATAATAAAATATAGTCTCTTGGCACTTGATTAAATAAAATAAATAAAATAAATAAAATAAATAAAATAAATAAAATAAATAAAATCTTCCCTTTTTAAAAGAGTTGTTGAAAAGAATTGGATACAAGAATCAGTTAATAGCAGAAATCTCCCCTACGTAATAGAGCTTAATTATATGCAATATAATCTCCATCCATTATAACAAAACACATCATGCATAATTGGGTTTATGTATTATTGCAGATAAATAAATCTGCCTTATTATTTAATTCTGACCTATGATTTTATAAGTAGTCTGACCAGCTTGCAAACCATGTGACTTTGTCGAGTGAAGCAGATGGGCAGAATTACTTCACAGACATATAAACTTAAAGGTTAGCATAACACTCAGTCAAATATTAATGAACAAATACCTTTACATACTGCTCAATATCAAAGCATCTGAGAACTTCATAATGCACATTTTCACCTCTGCTCTGATACAAGGAATTGTCATTTATCCCTTTCATAATTAAAATTAAATAAACAGAATCTGGGCAATTGCAAACTGAGTTAAAGTCCTGTAAAACAGACCATCTTTCCCATCTACAGTTATCATACATTTGAGAGACATATTCTCATGAATTTTATCTGATGAATATACTACTGTTATATACATTACAGTACTGATAAATGGACATTTATCTTAGAGATCAGTTGTCTGAGATCCTTCATCACCATTTTATCTGCAGGAGTTGAAAAGAACCTGGAATAAATGGAAAGAAATCAGTTTGGAAGAAGCATTCATTATTAAATGTCTATATGTGTGTGTCTGGCTCTGTGTGGCAAGGTTTTGGTAGCCAGGGGTCTATAAGGGACAGTAGCTTCTGTGAGAAACTGTCAGAAGCTTCCCTTGTATGTGACAGAGCCAAGGCCAGCTGGCTGCAAGACAGACTCACCCCTGGCCGAGGCTGAGCCCATCAGCAGCAGTGGTGGCACCTCTGGGATGGCATGTTTAGGTGAGGCAGGGAAAATGCACAGCAGCACCTGCAGTGGGAGAAAGGAGTGAGAATATGAGAGAAACAACTTTTCTGACACCAAAATCAGTGAAAGCAGCCAGGAGGAGGACCTCCAGGTGCCAGAGCAGAGATTCTCCTACAGCCCAGGGTGAAGACCATGGTGAGGAAGCTGTCTCCTTGTCACCCTGTGTGACATTTGCACTGGGGTAGATTTTCTGGCAGGACCTGTAACCCCCTGGGGGCCCCATGCTGGGGCAGCCTGTTTCTGAAGGACTGCACCCCCTGAAGTGACCCACACTGGAGAGGGAGGAAGAGCAAAAAGAGTGGAAGAAACAATACGTGATGAACTAGCCACAAACGTATTCCATGTCCATCTCTGATGCCAGCAGGAGAGGAAGTAGAGGAAATCAAGAATGAAGCTGGGCCCATGAAAAAGGGAGATGTGGGAGGAAGGTGTTTTAAGACTTAGTTTTAAATTCTCATTACCCTACCCTGATTTGATTTTTAATGAATAAAACTAATTTCCCCACTGTCGCGTTCCACTGCGAGGAGTTCTTTTAATAATGGATGGTCAGGAAGGAAATTAAGCCAAATGAGGCAAACATTGTATCTGAGAGCCGTTTATTGATAACAAAAGAGCAAAATTTTTAAAAAACTCTACTAGAGAGGGCTAGAAAAGTCAGAGCTAGAGGAAGAAAAATGGGAGGAAGAGAGGGAGAGAAAGAAGGAGGAGATAGAGGAGAAAAGAGGGCATTTCCCCCAGAGTTCGGGGAGTGCTGTCGATACCCACGAGGCAGGGGCTGTGCCCGCTGCGTGCTTGGGGACGGCTCCCAGGGCTTGTGACAGAACAATCCCCTGAGCTTGGGATGCAGTTACTTTTAAGCCTCTGTCCCCTTCCAAAGGCCACCTGCTGGCAGGAGAGTGTTGGCCCAGTCCAAGCTTCCACGGCAGTTCTTTGGTGGGGACCTTTTGCCATGTGACTGGAGAGTGTCTCTGGAGGGTACAGTGCCTTCCGTGTTCCCCTGCTGCCTGCCTGTCCCATGGGAGACATGAACTGATTGCCAGGCAGAGTCTCCCCAGAGACAAGGCTTTGCTCCATCTTCTCCTGGTGCCTCCTGGACATGGCACATGTGCAACCCCACATGCATCGACAACCGGGGTTGAGACAAATAAACTGGCTCCTCACACCCACCTCGAGTGTTTTGCCTGTGATGTTTATAGGTGAGCAATCTCTCTCCACCCTTATCTCTACCCATGAGCCTTTCCTTATATTTTCTCTTCCCAGTGCAGCTCAGGAGAAGTTTGATAGAGCACTTTTGGTGGACACCTGGCATTCAGTCAGGGTCAGTCCAAAACAGTGTCTATGCCATATTTAAGAAATAAGTCACTTCCCTGTGTATGACCAACAGAACAGGCAGGTATTTAGAGGAAAATAAGTACGTAGTGTACTAGGAATGTTATTAGTTTAAATAATCCACTGTTTTGGTATGGGAAAAGAAAATGTTTTCTTTGAAAATCTGAACCATCAGCATCAAGAATGTTTGTTCCAAAGTGGTTCACTTCATTAGAACTTTTCTCCTTAAATGAATTTTGCTTCATATTTTAGTGAATAATATTTCAGCATTTGTTACACATTTGTAATTTTTGTCATCTTTCAACAAACAAAGAAGATCTTTAAAACCTTGTATGAGGAAGATTTTTGCAAATGTTTATCAATCTGCTTATTGAAATAAAAAAGCATTTAGGCAAAAATCTTAGAAATATTTGGGTTTACTAAATAATTTTCTTATAAAATTAATCAGAGAATTGTACAAAATTTTAAGTAAAGGACATAAGAGGACAAAAAGGAAAAAGAGTGAAAGAAAGGAAAAAGAAGAGGAAGAAAAGAAGAGAGGAGAAAATAATGAATTTTGAATTAACACAGGATATCCAGGAATAATTTTAAATTTTCCAGTGTTTTTTTTCAGAAATCTAGAATGAAACCGTAAAATATATCTAGAGAAGAGCTGTGGTAATTTAGGCTGTTTGTTAGTTTTGTTCTCTTTTCTTAGTGCCCAGGTTTATGTTTGTGTATAAACAAAGTGAGTATCCTCCAGCAGTTCAGGAACACACCCATCGGGCTGTTTCTCTCTCTTTTGGGGAGTCAGGAGTGTTGTGAAATTTTACAGGCTGCTACTAGGAGGTGGGACTGTGGTGATATGTGAGCATTTTTCCATCTGTTCCATTGTGATTTACCCAAATTCCATGCAGATAAAGAAGAGCTGTTAGATCTGACAGACCTCCCTAGGCTGCACTATAAACAGCAGGAAAGACCACCTGCCACACAGAAACTCATGCTACATCAAAGCAGCGAGGATGGCCCGCTCCCAATCAGATGGCAGCAGAACTCCTAACCACAGCATTTGTTTGGTAAGTTAGAAAAATTATAAAAGAGATCTGCAGACTAGATGTAAAAAAACCCATTCAAGGATTCTCCAGAGAGGTGTAAATATTTTTCATAAAACAAAATGAGTTTATAATTGGTCTTGCCTGCTGTTCATCATTTGTTTATGTATGTATTGCCCCCGTATTTCTTTCACTTATATATCATGGTTTCATCAACCTCCACTTATATGAACTAAAGACCAGATTCTCTCAGGCCATTGGAAAATGTGGTAATTCATTACCATGACTTACCCTGCTCCTTCAATAAAACAAATTTTCCTTACAAAGAAAAAGAAAATATAAAAGTCTTGATGACAAGCAGAAACTGGGCCTTTCTTTAGGTAAGGTTTTTTGTCTTGAAATATCTTTTACTGCCTTAAAGCAGAGTGACAGCTAGAATAATGGTGATGTGTAATACAGTTTATTACTGAAAGCAGTGCTGAAGATGGTAGAATAAAAGCATTAGAAAATAATCCTTTTCACATTCTGCTACTGAAAGAATAAGTTTAGAGCATCATCTCTACATGCTTCCCAATATATCTCAAAACTGGATCACTGAAAAGAAATCAGTCTTTATTTCTGTTTTTAGTGCTCATCCCATTATCTGTAAATATCAGGGTAATGTTCAGAAATGTTGTGAGTTATAAACTTGGGAATGAGAGTGCCAGTGCGTGGGCATTTCTCCTGAGCTACAGAAGAGTCATTAGAGAGTAACTCAAAAGCTTCTAACTATTGGCCTACTTGGATTCACACCGACAGCTTAGAGCAGAAAAACTCCATATGCCCTTACCAGTCCCTTGAGCAATCAAATCCCTCATATTTTACACCTGGACTTTTTAATGAATTGTTGCAATAACAGCAGGTTTGGGGAAATTGTGTTCTAATTAATATAATGTTGCACGATTTCAAACAGCTGTGTATAAAATGAACAAACCCAAAATTGTGTTTAATTTGTTCTAACAAAGGAATCAAACAAATAGGATTTTCTAATTAGCTTTCTACTACTCCCTCCCCAGCTGAATGTGTAATAACTGAAGTGTGGACAGTCTGAGTTTTAATTTTTTTGAAACAGAAACTTTTAAAGGAAGGCAAGGTAAAACTAACTAGAGCTAATAAAATGGGAATGTAAATTTCAACACCATATTCAAAGTTTGGCAATGCATTCAAATAAACTTAAATAAGAAGAGGAATCATGAAACTCTCATTGCTATTGCAGTGCATATATTATTCCATCCTCTATTATGAGCTAGAAGTACTGCATAGCAGAATAGACATGGAAAACCTTAACAAAGTTGTTTGGTACCACAACTGAAGTAGCTGAAACATTGCTGCTAAAAATGAAGAATCCTGAGAGAAGACTAAAGGAGTCTCTTTAACAGTCCCCAAGAATTCTCATGGTTTTGTCATTTTGTCACATTCACTTACTCATATGCAGGACACACAGAAATAAGTAAACCAAATTGACTCATGCAAAGAGCTGCTTTTCTGAAACTGTGTCATTCCAGCACCTAAGCTCATGTTCTCATTCAAATGGAACACATTTCCATCTCCTAAAATCTGTATGAAATATATATATTTCTTATGCTTTCCAGATAAAAATACCTAACCACTGAAGAAGGAGGAATAAATGAGTAGAACTAATATGCTCTTATTTAAATTATTGTAATCTTATTTCTTATAGTGGGTGGAGAACAAAAAAGAGATCTGTGTCTTCAGGCCAAGTGCAGAGTAAACAGATGCTCTTTTTTTCTATACATTTCACTTTCAATTTCATTAAAAACAGCATAACCAAAACAACCCCCATCAAAACAAAAACAAAAACCACCATCAAACAAATGAATAATGTAATTTCCCCTGGCATTTAATATTAAATCTTATTTTTATTTTAGTAAAATATAGAGTGCATCAAGCCAGCAAACAGAAAACTTTCCATATTGAGAAATCAGGTGCAGCTGTTTTAACTTCTGCTAACACTAGTGATGCTCACACAAATTGCTGGAGTGGAAAGAATTTAGGAAGGAAGGAAGGCAGGAAGGCAGGCAGGCAGGCAGGAAGGAAGGAAGGAAGGAAGGAAGGAAGGGGAGGAGCACATTAGAAGAGTAAGTGGATGCACATTTTTTTAATGTAAAATTCATGAATCAGATCAGCCATATTTTGAGAAGAAAACCTATGACCTACTACTAGCATAAAACCAATTATACTCACGCTAATACCAGTTTTCATTAAGATTTCTTTCCTCGATTCTTTAGATGTTCCCACTGTTAACATATTTTTAAAAGCCTTAAAAATATGAAAAAATCTCTGTCTGAAACAAAAAAACACTTACTCAGCCTAAGTTTTCCCATTAATTTAATCCATAAAGGCAAATTGTCTGCTTCATTCAGAGAATTATTAGAAGGCGTTTATGTATTTCTGCTTTTATAATATACTGTAGCTCTCAGATTAACTTCTAGTTAATATAAACTAGAGTATTTTTAAGTCTCTAAAAGGTAATATGTAATGTTTCATGTTCGCATTGGCATTGTAGGTCCACTTGAACCTGATAAATCCATGTCACAGAACCTGGTTTGAAAAAGTGAAACCTGAAAGTGCTTAGTGCAATACCAATGGGGTTCAGAATATGGGGAATAGAGAACTTGGTGTGCCCCTGTGTGATCATGATTCAAGTTACAGTAAACTTGATATCCTTGTAAATGAAATATTCTTAAGGTCTCTGAGTTCAGACCACATGTGAATTGCAACATTTGATACAACTTTTACTTTGCCTGGGAAATACCTAACAAATGAGCTAGGATTTAATGAGGTTATTGCCCCTCACAAGGAGGAAAGCAGGGAAACCAAAGACCTAATTTTTGTCTCTCACATATGCATAAATTAAGTGTAACATCATTTCGGTCATGTTCCAACTAGGTACCTCTGGTACCTTCTAAGATAATAGGCTATATATTTTCCCTTATAGTTTCAGGAAGCTTTGTGGTATTTGGAGCACACTAGTTTTGGAGGAGATATGAAACAAATCCCAACTGCTTGCATTTTTTCAAGACTGCATAACATTTTTCAGAGGAGCTGAATGTGTTAATTACAGTGTTCTGGCCAAATTAAACTGCACATACAGTTGTAATCTCCATCTGATATTTCCTCTGGAACTCTACCTGGCTCTGGTTGGCTGTGCACTTGTTGCCCTATGCATTTGGGCACTGTTGAGAGCTGAAGGCAACAGCAGAACAGAGTGCTTGTGGTAGATTCACTGACATTGCTCTCTGTTTACTTTGGAAAGCACCTGGTGACACCTCATAAATACTTGGTTAACATATGCAGAGATTTGAACCACTCTCCACAAAGACCACTGCCAGTGGTCAAGGTAGGCATGCCTTAGTTGCAGATGGTTTTTAACAAGATAGCCCAGATATGTGGTCTCTTTGTGAAGGTTAGCCTGCCTTGCAGGCAGAAGGGTTTCTGAATCTATATTAAGCTTTTTTACTCAGAGGCCATTGGCCAAAAAATTAATTAAAATATTCTCTCTTAGGCATGTGAAGGACTCTTGCATTCTCTCATGCAGATCTTACCGCTTGCTACACCAAATCTACTCACATTGATCTAAAGTTTAACTAAGAGTAACAAATAAAATGTTCATATATGCATAACAAGTAGGGTCAACTACAATCTGGTATTAATCACTGATGCAAAGTCTGTAGCCAAGAGTATTTGTGTGGCAGAAAACCAGGCATCTTTGTGATCACCCTGAGACATCCAGCTTAAGAGACACTAATACGTATCAAAATCCTTCTTGTGCCTTTTGAATAATCAGATTCTCTATTGGCACTTACAGTATTCCACATCAGATAAACTTTACTCTTTCCTGCATGATCCTCATCCTAGTTATATATATATATATATATGAGATGTATATATTAATTAGATAAAAAAATAAACAATGCTACCTGGGCTACTTGTTATGCTTTTTTAAAATGTTGTTTATTAGAAAAATTGTCAAGAACCACTTTGTTTTGAAGGATTTCCAATTCTTCAAGAGCTTTTCAAGTTCTTAAAATTATAGTGATTGATGCTAACAGATGTTATTCCATATGATCACTAATATTATCTGATAATTAACTTCTAAACAATGCAACAATATGTTACTTGAAATATTCATTTGCAGATGCTACAGAAGGCCATTAACGTTCCTGACTATTCAAAAGACTATATGAGTGCTGATACTAAATAGAAACACCTGCTGCATAAATATTCTGAGGCAGTCACTCCCAATTTATCTTGCTTGTAAGGAAGGATTATTTTATAATGAAGTTCAAGATGGTTGAACATCAACACAAGGAACCAGAGAATTGTAGTCTAATCTTAAAATGAAGCTGATGACTGACTTGCTGACTGTCTTATAAAAAATATTGACACAAATTTACTTATAAACAGCAATGTGCAAACTGTCTCCACCTTACTAGTAAAAATATTCTATTAAAAATATTCTATTTGGGAAATATAATTTTACTAAAAAAATAATAAACCCACCAAATTTTAAATGCAATTGCTTTTTTAATAATTGTAATTTTGGAACTTGAAAGTTTTGACTCAGCTGTTCTTTTCTTTGCTTGTAGTTGGGCTCAAATATTTTTCATGATCAGAAATTTGAAAGTCAGTTATCCTTAAAAAAAATAGATTCATATGGCCTTTTTTACTGTTAGATCTTCAAGTGTCAACAGGAAAATGTATTTCTAAATACATTTTATATTTTAGAAGTTATCCCATAACCTCATCCACTTAGTGTTTACGTGGTGAACCAAATGACAGAGGTGATTGGAAAGAAATCCTGATCAAAACAGTGGGATCCAGCCTGAACATTACCAAAACTAAGATGCAGACACACATTTCTTTTCTAAATTCACCTTCAGATGTCTTTGACTTCTTTATCGTGTTTCCTTACCCCATTATTTTGCAAGGAATATAAAAAATTCTGTCCTAAACTGTTTTCTTACAGTTGTTTCAGTTAAGTTACAGAACTAAACCACAGTACCTGGCAAGTGGTCTTTTCCTTGGTAAAAACCAGTGTGTGCTTCTCTTTTTCTCATTTACATAATGCCTTGATGCTTATATTAGATCAAACATAAGTCAGCATTTGTTACAAATGAGTGTTTGAGATTGATTAAAAAATCATCAGCAAGGGTATCAGCAAAAGCCAGATTTAATATTAAGTGACAAAGTTAATTGGCAAGATTCACTCTACTACTTACAGGACAGTTAAGGCACAACAAGGAAAAACAAGCAACAAAAAATCAAAATCTGAACAAACAAAACAGAAATTAACCAAGAACTGTCTAGAGGTGTGTAGGTGTATGTGTTTAGGTGCCTGTGACAAGGGATAGTGAGAGCAAGGATAAAAAGGAATATGGCCTAAAAGTTTAACAGCAATCAAAGTACTTAAAGTTAATTTACACCTTAAACTTAATTTATAACTTAACTTTATCTATTTAACAGAGGAGTAACACTTAACTGCATTTAACCTAACATAACTTCAAAGTTATGCTTAGCAGCCTAGCAAAAGAACAACACTTAGTAACACTTAGCTTATAACTTATGTTGAACTTAACCTCTTTGCAAAAGAACAACACTTAGCAGCATTTAAGAAGTCATAAGTCACCAGCTTACTTACAGGCCTAACTTACTTCAATATCCAAGATGCTTAAACATTTAAGATTTGCTATAACATATGCACATTTATGCACCCAGACAGAAAGAGTCAGTGCAAGGGAGGTATCTGTGAAAAATTCCCCTCAGATGCCAGTGGAATATTCACTTCGGATGCTCTCGCATCTCCTGGTGGGTGAAGGGTGGGGCCTGAAGGAGCCAGGGTATCAGCCCAGCTCGTACCTCCAGGTGAAGCAGACCTGAGGGTTTGCTAGCTCTGAGAGGTGCTCCCCTCAGGAGGAGGTTGCTGGTGGCAGCCCACTGCAGTCCAGGAGAGCTCAAAAAGTCTGGGTTTGGAGCACTGTTTATAGGGTCAAAAGAGGGTGGGCTTTAGTCATAACAGTGTTACATCCTGACAGCAGTTTGGCTGGGCATAACCTGTGAAAGTGTGAGCAAGGAATGTCACTTCATTCAGGAGAGAAAAATGTTTTCCAAGGGTGCTAATAAGGAATAGAAGAACTTTTATCAGTTCCTGGGAGCAGTGTTTCTGATAAGCTCAGGAAGAGCTGAGCTCAGGTGCTAATTTTCAAGTCAAGGGAAAACGAGCATTTCTCAGACCACAGGGCAGCATGGAAAGGGAGAGCAGGATGCACCATCACTGCATTAATTTGTGGGTTTTCATTATTTTAAAACAATATTTTAATAATGATATAATTTTAAAATATGAATACTGTAACAGATTGCTCATTATTGACCATTTTACAAAGTCAGCTATAGAAATGATTTTCAGTTATCATCCCTTAAAATGAATACTTAGAGACAGCCTTCCTACAAAACAGAGAATATCAAACTAGGCTTTTGGAGTTGTATAATTTTAACAGTGTTTAAGGATTGAGATTCTGATACTGAACAAAATAAGCCTCTGCATAATTTTGCATATCTGAGCAATTTGTATTCAATCCATCAGACATCAAGAAAATCACAAGCTGCAAATTGTCAGGATTGTGGCATTATGTAAGAACATAAGACTGTTCAGTGATTTTACTTTTCTGATATTTCTCTTTTTCATTGGAACTAATATGTTCTCTTAGACTAATGCATAACACACCACTTAAGGGCCATTTCACTGATACATGGCTCTCACAGACATAAACATATAATTTGGCTATTCCAGATTTCAATAGCTGTATTTCATCAAAAATTAAAAAGAGAAAAAAGAACAAAAAGAGGTGAAGATGAAAGTTTTAACATTTGGCAAAGTATTATTCAAAACAGCTTTCTTAACATTCTGCTGCTTGCCCTACCATTAAGTACAATATGTTCTTATGTATTTTATAACATCAAAGCACAACATGTTGCATAAACATTTAAGCAAATTAAGTTATCAAAACTTTAAATGCCTCAATAAATCTCAGTGTACATTGGCTAAATGAACTACATCTACAGGGCTAAGCAGTAGTTCACTGACAGATCCAGGAATGGAAGGGAAACCAGCATTAAATGTTGGTTTGTCTAGTGTATTATTCTGTTGATTCCTTTTGAAAAAAAATTAAATGTATTTGTTGCATGACTGGTAGAAGACAGTATGGTTAAGTGTCAGTGAACAAGAGCTTTTCTATTCAGCTCGTTTTGCCATGTCTGAAAGAAAAAAATATATTTCTTTGCATCAGTGAACTGTTCGATACTGTAAACAACAGCAGTGACCCATTAACTCCAAACCCTGGGAACTGTTATAAGGGAAGACTGTAAGAATGTTGTATTCCTTTCCTTATACTTAGAAAAAAAAAAAGCACAAAGTTAACTTCCATAATCAGAAAGTCCACAGTCTAGTGCCCAAGCTGCAAAAACAAACTGAAGTTTCTTTGCAAGAAGAAATTTAGAGAAAGAGAGGCAAACAGATTTTCCTGATTAACTGAAACCCTTATTATATGTTGACAAGAAGATTAACATGACCTGGAAATCTGTGCATCTCAGAAATCTGCTTGTATCCTGGGCTACTTCAAAAGAAGCATGGCCAGCAGGTCAAGGGTGGTGATTATCCCCCTCTGCTAAATTATTGTGAGATCTCACCTGCAGTGCTGCATCCAGCTCTGTGATGGCAAATATAGGAGGGATGTTGACCTGATGGAGCGAGTCCAGAGGAGAGTCATGAAGATGATCAGAGGACTGGAGCACCTCTCCTATGTGAAGACAGGCTGAGAAGGTTGGGATTGTTCAACCTAGAGAAGAGAAGCATACAGGGAGTTATTGCACTATTCCAGTACCTAAAGAGGACCTATAAGAACTCTGGAGAGGGACTTTTGACAAAGGTGTGTAGTAATAGGACAAGGGGAAATGGATTTAAGCTGAAAGAGAGTATCTTTAGTTTAGATATTTGAAAGATTCTTTACTGAGAGGGTGGTGAGGCACTGAAACAGGATGCCAAGAGAAGCTGTGGATGCCTCATCCCTGCAGGTGTTCAAGGCCAGGTTGGATGGGACTCTGAGCAACTTGGTCTAGTGGAACCTGTCCCTGCCCGTGACAGGAGTGGCAGAATCAGATGATCTTTACAGTCCTTTCCAACTCAAATGATTACATGATTCATGTTCATCAACACCAAAGAGAATTTGACAACCAAGATATGAATGCATAGAAGTTTATATGCAAAGTAATCTGCATGTAAATGGCCTAGTAAGTTATTTACCTATCTAAACAGATAAGTGCGCAGGTAACTGAGATATCTGCTAGTTTGTAGGACTGTACTGCTTTGAAAACCAAGCCTTAAGTTCTGATAATGAATCAGTTTAGAAGCATGTACTGAATATGTTCTCAAATAGTCAATGATTCTGATCATAACATCCAGCTTCATTTAAATAACATCTTTCAAAGCTCAGGTTACTAATTTGCCATAATATAGATAACAGAATGCTTGTATGCATAAAGAATTGAAAAAAAAATTTTATGGGCTGATACCTGTAAGGGTGCATTTAATAAACTTTTATACCCTACTTTTTACTCTGTTCTTCAAAAAAACCACTATTTTAGGTTTAGAGGCACTAAGCCTATACAAAATTTGTTGGTGAGTTCCATGTGTGTCAATAAAAGCACTTGAAAACACAGTAATAAAGTGTTAGTACATCAATAGAGAGAAAAGCTCAAACTAGCTTGTCTGAAAAAAGATATTTTCAAGTGATTTATGACTTAATGAGGCAAAGAAATACAAGATTTTTTTTCTAAATGATGGAAGTAGTATAGTAGGAAGATTTTGCCAGAAGTGTAGCAGCATCATTTGGAGAGACAATGGAGATGGGTGTGAATGTGTGATCAGGGAGACAGAAAAAGATCATATTCTTATCTATTATTAATTAATGAAGACAAGCTAAACACTGTAGTATGCTGTTTTGGTTGTGCTCAGGTGAGGGGCCAGAACCAGCCCCTAAAGCTGTTCACCACATGTTGTCACTTTTATCTTTGTCTTAGTCCTTAGCAGAAACATGCTGGTACATCTTTACTCTGATTTGCAGCGCTCCTAGGTATTGACTTTTATACAGTTTTTGGGTCAAGAAAGGCAAAAATGTAGCAGTTACAGCCTGGAAGAATGAATGATCTTTATCACCTCCTCAAATCCCTTGCATGTTTGTTCTTTATCTTATTCTCACACCTCTCTTACCAGAATGCTAATTGATTTAAGTCCTAATACAGGAAATAGGAATATTCTTTATGTATTACCAGACTTTCAGTAACAATGGTCTTGTATCTCTCCTCCTTACTAAAATGTTGTCTTTCCTTTTGTTCTTCTGGGGATATACTGACATAGTTACCAACTTATATTGGTAGTGCATATTGTATTCTTTTGCTTACGTATTTTTACCTAGTTATTTTTATTTTAACTGTGTTTTATTTGCAAATATTGAAAAGGGGTTGTCATTCTGATTTAGAGAAAGACAACAGTCTCCAAGTAAACCACATCAGTACTCTACCTGTCACTGAATCTAAATCTGTTTCTCTAAGTGCTGAAGTAATGCACAAACCAATTCTGTCTGATAAATCCTCAGATTCAAGGAAGAAAGTCTGCAGGTGTTGGTATGGAATAATCTGCACTTCTTTGTGATTTGCTATGTAATATGAATGACTTCTAAAATGGCCTCTAAAATGGAAAGGGATTTGACAACTCCACACTGTTTCAAGAGCCTGATCATGCTCTGAGGAGGTTGAAAATCCAGCTTAAACATGAAGGCAAAATGTCATCAGAAATCCTGAACTACCTAACCCAGGCTTAATTCAGGTTGTATACTAGTTCCAGATGTAGAAATATACTGGATGCTTGTTAAGACATTAAACTTCCCCTATTGACATGTAGTTGTTTCTCCACTGATACTTCTGAAGGTCTGGCTGTGAAACAGTCCCACCTCCTATATAATATATTTGTAGAGATCATGCATTTGCACTTGTTGATTTCTATACACAAGCAAAGTTCTTTGCCTTTAAATACTTACCTGTCAGAAGTTAAAAATTTAAAATACTCTCCAAACAGTCCTGTTTTCAATAGGGTCTGCTGTAACTATCTAGACATGTCTAGAGCAAATTATGATTTTCTTTTTATTCTCAATGTCTGAGACTTAATCATGTGTTCATTTTATGCTGGCCATTCATAACATCATCAGCAGTGGTGTGAATTACCTAATGTGGGATCATAAAACCTAGCAGAGTCCTATGCAGAAGTTAGTCTTAGCCATAAGTTACCATGCACCTGAAGTCTAGAATCAGAAACAGAGCAAAGTGTAGTAAAACTGCCAAATGAATAGCATATGAACATTGGTTAGAAATAAGGAAAGTACTGTTGTATTGTGCTAATGACAAACTGAATGTCTGTACACAATTCCCAATTGTTCAAAATCCTTATGGCTAACAGGGGTTAGAGTATTGCTGTAAAAGCAGTTTCATGTTTAACATGCTGCTTCTGCTCTTGTGCTGGATTTTGTTCAAAGCACTACAGGTATTTCAGATAGGCTGTTACAGGATTAGGTTTTTTTACACACTGTTTGGGTTACTATGTTATCTTGAATAAAATATGTACATTATATAACAGAATCAAAGGATGAAAGATCTGTATAACAGGCAGCTAATTCATCAGCAAGTATTAATAGATTTTTTTTTTTTGTTCATATTCTTGATTCTTATCACTTTAAAGTTATGCTTTTGAAATTAGGAATTCCATTCAAACTCCTGAAAGTGTTGGGTTTTTCAGCAGGATTATTTAAATTTTTACAGAATAATTACTAGATAAGGAACTTGTCTGTTTTTCTTACCTCCAGAATTACTAGGGGTGACTCTAATGGTGGTCTGGGAGAGTTGCTCTGCCGAATAGGCAGAACAGAACTATCTGCTATACCAAACACTCTTTTCAACTCTCCTTTTTCGACTTTCCTCCTTGGACACATCAGCTAAATATGGAAGCCTTACTCTCTGTATTTCTTTACTGTCTTAAATACTTTATATTTTCAAGACCTGACTCTCTTTTATCAATGTAAAACCTTCCCCATATATGCATAGTATTTTATAGTTGTAATCTCTGAATGAAAACATTTAGAAACATACAGATAACTGATGTCAGATACAGACAGATTAATAGAGACACTGATACTCAAAAAAGCTTGAAAATGTTGATTGTGCTTTTAAGTAAAACACAAATTTGTTGTAATAAAGAGAAAAAATATTAGATGCAGTTTCATTTTTTTGTAAATGAAAATATAAACTTTGGGTTGACCACATACATGTGACTGTTCCTTTTCTCTGCATATAGAACTGGGACAGTTTTATAAATAAAACATTCAGCCATATTCCACTTCAAATATTCACAGAGATAAACTTTTATTTATTTATTACATTGGATCTTTCATGTTAAAATTAGCCTCTTTAGAGAGGCTGTCTGGAAACAGAAACATACAGAACCAAATATTCTTCTGTAGGACACAATTAAGGATAAGGGAATTTCTGTGCTGGGATCTACCTTTGTAGGAGCCATGTAAATGGCACAGAGAGGAAATAGATATTGGGGCAGAACTCCGAGTATGTCAGGTACTTGTGTACAGCTTCCACAAGATAAGAAGGAAAGGCAGCCAAACTTCATACCTGCATGGAAAAAAACCCCAGTATCAATTAAAATGTGCATGGTCTAATAAAAGAAATCCAGTGTAATGTACTTGGTGGAGGTTTATCTCTCTGAGAAAGGATGAAATCTCTGGTGTACTATAGATATGAATGAGAAGAAAGCAAGAAATCATCTCCCAAGATAGAAAAGGCACAAAAGGTCTACTAGACTTAAAGAGCTTGAGGAACGAGAAGTAAAGCTATCACAGATGGAATGTTTGAGTTGTTTACATAGCAATTTTGAATAGAAAGCAGAGATCTGTTAATCCTGCCTAAACTGAATGTACTATTTCCTATATTACATACACATGAAATAGTTTTCCAAACAGTTATCTAGGTCCAGATACTAGACTAAACCACTGAGGAAGAAAAATCTGTTCTTCAGGAGCTGTCAAATGGACACATTCAAAGAAAAAGAAAAAAAAATGGTGACAGAGTGGTCTAAAATACAGCATAGAAATCACCACAATAATTTTGTGCTCAGTTATTTTCATATGAACAAAATCCTACTTTTCATTTGTCTTCTTTGAGAGTCAAAGACTTTACCTCCAAGTTTCAAAAACTCATGAGCTATTAAACTGAGTCATGTTCCTGACAAAGACCCTGAAAATATTCTACCATACCTTGAAGTTCTGAGCACATTCAATGGCTAAAAACCAATATTTCCCCATGTTTTTCAGTTTATGGGTCATTTTTTTTCTGGTGATGGTCCAGTATGGAGTCATTCACAAAGTTACAATTTTGCAGACTTCCACGCAGATGGAATAACTCTGGTTTTTTAGACATAGTTAGTAAAGACCTAAAAAGAAGCCAAGGAAATCTGAGATCAATTCTTCCCCAGGTCAGCTGTCAGATGAGAACTAGATAAGGACTGAAAACCTGAGAAAAGACCTAAAGACATGATTCAGTTTGAAGGGAAAGTGTTTAGATCCTTTGGTTTTCCCTTGATATATTTAAGCAGTTTGAGCTTTGAATTCATTGTCCTCTCCAAGAATAACTCATTTCTCATGTCAAAGATGTGAGTGTGATGATGCCTGCTTCCTATTTTATTTTTTTTTGGGGGGGGGGGGGGGGGGTGGAAGAGAAGGGAATAGGCATTAGGTGTTAAGAACCAGCTTCCTTTGTTTCCTTAATCAACATCTCCATGGAATTTCAAAACATAACCTCTTCACCTTTTCCAATAGGTAGCACAACAACAGCAGCAGAAGGTAATCATTTGCTGACATGATGTAAACAGTCTTCTGTTTGAGGAATGAGAAATGAAGGGCTTGATGAATGCTTCCTTTTCTTTAACTGCAGCGGAGATGCAAGCACTGGTGACTGGTGCTACATCTCCCATCTGTCAGCAAGATGCGGCAGAAGTGCTCAGATGCCTTGCTACCCTTCTTTGCAATTTGTCTGTTTCCATTTCAAGGCTGCCAGACACATTTTCTTGTGCAACCAAATTCAGTGTCAGGAGGATGACTTGAGAGGTGAATAATTTGTGCTGCCAGGAAGAATTGAATTTGTAGTCACCTTGAATGGGAAATGGTGCATTGTTACCAATTGTAACCTAAATTTGCTCTGCCCATCAGAAAAAGACGAATGAAATCCAGCCACAGAACAGAATACTGCTTCTTCCTTATTTTACTCTTTTTAAAATATTTCTTACTATCAGTAATTTACTTTATCAACAGAAGACTTGTTGATCCTGCAATAATGTAAGGATGCACCTACTGCCACTCTCATGACTGGTGTCTCTGGCTTTAGTACCCCTTGAGATCAAAAATGCAGCATTGAATATGGCAATGATGATAGAAACTGGAATATGGATATTTAGTAAGTATTTTTAAAGAAGGGGTTAGGATGGCATCATATATTAGCAATGCACCAAATGATTAAAAAAAAATGGGAATGGTATGGTATGAGTGAGAGAATACATGTTTGAAGATAATGATATTTTGGTACAAGAGTTCCTACAAATACCTGGTGCTCTGCTGCAGTTCTCCAGGATATTATTTAGATATGGAGATTATGTGCAATGTGCCATATGATATGATTATTTATTTGAGAACAAAACCCTGGAGACAGAAAAGGCAAAAATAAAATTTTTGTCCACCTGACTGCATAGTGAACCATAATGGTTTGATCAACTGCCTGTTAGGTATTTTCAGATTTTGAGCTTTTTATATAATCAAAATATTTATAATCAATTAGATAATCAGAGTGATACTTAGTTTTTTTTTTTTCCAATATACATGCTTTGTAAGTTTGGGTTTTGAAAAAAAAAACATCAGAAGTAAAGCTAAAGTAAAGGGACAATAATAAAAAGAAATAATTTTTCCTATTTTCTTAGTTACATGAGTATACAGACACAGAAAAGCCTCAAAACCTTACCTTCCTAGATACACATGGATTCTCAAACTTCACTGTATTTGCTGGGCCAGGAGTTATTTTAGTTTTGCTAAAAAACTCAATATTTCTTCTCAAGGAAAAAATCCCAACAAAATCAGGGACTCAGATGGGGTTGCTGTAACTGACTTCTGCTTAAAATATTCTTTGTTTTGGACATTTTGTTTCACATTAATAACCATGTCTGTGGCATTTTAAATTGCCTGATTTTAAAGTAACGTGTGGTAACATAGAATTTTGAAATATTTTATTATGTGTATTCTACATCACTGTATGATGAGAAATGGAGTGATTTGAAGTAGACTGCCTCTATAAATGAAGCAAATTCAGTTGAGTTTAAAAAGGATTAATTGGGCAAAAATATCTGCTAATTGAAGTTTACAACTGAGCTAAAGGATATTTCCCTTGCAGTGACCTACAGCACATACAAAGAACTGCTGTGAGCCATTTTTGTTGTTTAATATGTTTGGGAGCCCACCTGTGCTGATATTTAGGTCACTCATTAATAGTACCCAGAGGCCCAATTTCAGATATGTGCATCTTTTCTCTGGAAAATCTGAAAAGGACACCAAGAAAAAAAAAAAATCACAAAATGAAAGAGAAAAGGAGTTTACATGAGTAGCCTACAGTTCTGAGAAGTGTCAGTACCCTGAGGGAAGACAAGATGCAATTCACTCCAGATTTAAACAAGGCAGAAAATGAATGCTGTATTTTGTTTTTGAATTAGTTTTATTAAACTGTTCATGTAGTCACCTATTGTATTGTCTAGTGTAGACACCTACACTACATGATTATACTTTCTGTGAATAAAATTTCAACATTTTCAGCTGAAAATATTGGGATCTTTTTTCCATAAGATGTGTCAAGATAAATGGAGAATAAATATGAAGTAATAGGAGTGAAAACCAGGGATTTTATTTCAATTTCAATTTCCAGTTTGCTGGATCACATTTTTAATCAGTTCACACTTCAAAAACAAATCTCAGTAGTATTACTACTGGTTTTTAGTTCCTTATATCTGCAGCAGAGCTCCATGTCATCTCTTCAGATGGCCTAATACTTTGCCATTTTCCTTAAGAGAGAAAAGAAGTATGTGTCATTTTGAGAAGCTGATCCCTATGGTGTAAAAACAACTAGCTGTTTGGCATCCTCAGTGCTTAAACACAAATTCCATTATCACACCTCAGCAAAAATGCATAATAACTACATAGAGAGAAAGGATTTGTCAAAATTCTTTAGAAGGTTGACAGAAAAACCAGAAGTAGGTGGGTTTTAAAATATTATCCTGAAACCTTTTAGCTTAGCTAAAAGATAGCCAAGAATTTAAGACATTTTTGCTGTTAAAATTTTCTGTCACTTAATAGTAATTACATTAATAAGCCCCATACTTCACCTATACTTCCCTCTTGAATACATGGAACTACTACTGAGTAAGTGGGTAGTTTATTTGTGTGTGCACACACACACATACACCCCTCAATATGTTTAGGAAACAGTCCATGTAATTCTAAATAGGTTGAGGTAAAATTCCCAGTTGGGATGTATAGATTGTTTAGGGATTTTTAATTTTTTTTTAATTTTAAACCCTTATTTTCCTGTACATTATGTATCCATTTATATTATTTTATACATGCAAATACTATAAGCAGTTTATTTCAGGAGATACTGAAAGATCTGTGGGGAATTGACATGAAATTACTTCCCTAATTGCTTCACTTTATTTATTTATTTATTTATTTTAATTAGCTACCTAGACAAAGGTGTAACAGATGTGCAGAGTGATTATTTTGATGATGTATAGTATCTTTCTTGTATTTAAAAGTGAAGCTTTTGGCTTCTGAACATTAATGCCAGGATCCATCCCAGGAGTGGATATGAAGTGTCAGTTCCTCTCACTGCAAACAATGGTGAAAAGAGCCATGATGTTCTGAGCACATGTTCCCAGTGGGATTCTTGATAACAACATTCCTCTGCTCAGAAACAGCATTTTGCCCTACATGTGACATTTACATAACTTACAAATTTTACCTATGATCTCTTGGTTTAATTTTGTTCTATCCTCATGAGGCTGTCCTAGAAATGAAGCCACTCAGATATGAACTGAAAATATAATGTACAAGCAGGTGTTTTTAGGACTTCAGAGTTGCTTTAGGACTCAGGTGATGCAATTCCCAGAAGGAGACCTGGGAAAGATGCACCTTCTCAGACTTTGACCCTTTGCAACAGACCTTTCATCTAATTGTCTATGTACTGTTTGAAAGCAGAGCTTAAGCTCTTAGTGTGTGAAATAAGCTAATATTCCTCTGAGCATTCTGATCATAGTAGTTATTAAAACTTCATGACATTGTAAGATTTCTTTTCATTATGATTTTTTATTCATATATTTTTGGTTATCTTTAACACGATTTAAAGTAAATTGATATAGGAATTACAAAATCCTTAAAAAACAATGTTTTTCTCTTGAGGTAGTAGGAATGTAAATTAAAAGGGATAATTTTACTAAAGTGCAGGTCAGCCCAAGACTTCCATTTAAAGGAAATTTTTAAATATTGTTAGTTTCTTAATATAGCCATATATTTCATCTGAATTTCATAAAATACAAATAAAAAAACCTTTTAAATAAAATAAAAAAAACGTATTTAAAAATAATTTCGGATAAAGCAATCCCTTTAAGACAAGCATTGCTCTCCTAAGTGGAAAAAATATACTTTCAGATCAAAAATCATACCATTACAGAAATATATGTCCCACAGACTCCACACAGGAACACATAAAAATATCATCTTCTTTATGAACTTATGATATGCTGTAGTTTCTGTTTCTTCCTTGACTGCTCCATTAACATTAATTTCTTTCAGCTTCATGACAGCAGTTCAGTGCTGCTTTTAAGTCCCACCATAAACTGCACTCTTCAGAAACCCACCTCTCAAAACACACACAATCATGTGAATATGGTACACTTAATATTTTATGGAATTTCTATTAGGTCATCCTGAAGCTTTTTCGTACCTCATAGGCAACTATTAGAAATAAAATTTGCAGTTTGACCAAAGATAAAGAACATCACAGACCTGAATCTGGAAAAGTTATTGCAAGTATAGATCAGCCACTTTTCCTTTGATAATTAATCAGTGTTAATATTTAGATATGTAGGGAATGAATTGAAACCTATTGCTACAGTTAGCTATCCTCTTTTCTTGGATTTTCCAACCAAATTTATTTAGTTAGAAACCAAGCTAATTTCTCAATTGCATGCTCTTTCTGCAGCAGAATTATTTCTGCAGTACCATCTGCTACTTTGGGAGTGAGACCTATCTAAAGCTGTGGACATAAGCAAATTACTTTTCCTCTGCTAAATACCTGGATTTATTTACTTGTATAGATAAAACACTGGGACAAGTTCTCACCAGGACAAAACAGCAATATGTTCTATTACAATCCAAGTTTTCAGTTCATTCCTTAGAACAGATGGAGGAATAGAAAGCCATAAAATTCACTGTTCCTTGTGGATAGGTAAATAATGGGACCCACCAGACAGAAGCGAAGAGCAAGGTGTTGGCCTCACCAGATCGCCAGCATGGCTCCTGTGTATAACAGCCCTAGAGGAGTCTAAAAAACCCATCCCTTCCAAGAACAGCCTCTGTGTTCAGGAGTGTGTTTTGTCCCTTGAAAAAGTGAGAGACAGCATGGCAACAGCAGAGAGGGAGGGAAAGAATTATACCTTAGCAGTTTGTTACTTGGTGTTGTTTTCACCAAAAACATAGATTTTGCTTCACAACAAAATTACTATTTTCCCAGGTACAAAATTACCTTTGATGAAGATTTCAATTGGCTTCTGTGCCTGTCTATATATTTAGAGCTCATATCTGAATAATTTTCATATATGTGTTGTCACAGATGTAAACATCATTAAAATGAGTGGTTTTATTATGTTATATTTATTTCTGTGCACTGCAGTAATCTTCTCCATGCTCTTAAATCTTCTGGGTTTTATTTCTTAAAGAAAAAGGCACTCATTTCATGTCTTGGGACACAGAAATGAATGGTTAATTGGCTTAAGATGTGCAGACAATTCAAAAAAGCATTCATCTCCCTACTTGAATTCAGTTTAACAATTACTAACAGAATTACTGTCAGAGTGTATGCTAATCAGAATACCTTGATAGAATCAAAATAATTTGCTTTGAAATTAAAAAAAATTAAGAAAAAAATCTTATTCTCATATTAGAAAAAAAAGGAACTTCTTATAAATTTATATTTCTGATCTTGGTTTCTATTAATTAACATGAAATATAGCAAATATCATAATTAATTTTTCTTTTCGTCAGAAGTTTCTATTAAATTTATCTTGACTGAAACAACTTACCAAACACTGGAGTGATATAATTTCTTTTTAAATACAAAACATACCTGCTTTAAAATTTTAGTATTTACTAAAGTCCTTAGTAGATAAAACAAAGGGTCCATTGTAAAACATTTTATGCAGATATATAAGCATTTAAGATATTGCTTTCAAAAATTAGATTTTACATTGCATGGTCATATGTCTGTTTTCAAAAAGCTTAAATATATGTTGACTACAAGCAGAAAATGAGAGTCCAACCTCCATAAACAGAATCTGAATTGTAAAAGAAAAAAAACACAATGAAAAACAATGCCACGGCAATGGTGTCAAGACATTTAACCCCATAATTTTCATCTCATTATTTCAGGTCATTGTATGCTAGCGTTGTTCTTGCTATCATTTGTCTCTAATATCTCAACTCTTTGAAAGAAAAAAATCTCTTTCAATTCTCAATTTAATAACCTCAAATGTTAAAAAAAAAGAAGAAAAGTAAAGAAGCATAAAAGTAAATGTATAGCATTTATTTTACTTTCTAGGATGTTTAATCTTATCAGAGGTTTTTTGGCTTCATTTTTAAATAGGAATATTGTATCTGTCAGAAGAGGATTGGATTCTATTTGAAGGTTAAGAAAGATAGGAGGTGGCTTAAAAGCATTTTAACAAAATCTTATAAAATATCTAAGGACTAATCCAATGAGGATTTCATTATATGAAGTCGTTTACAGAGACATTCAGTAAGTTTAACTAGGTATAAAATTCTGCACATTTCAACAGAGCTACCCCTTAATGTATCATTTTAAGGGAGAGCAGAATAATGTAGCAATCTACTTTCAGATGTTTTGGTAGGTCAGCAATCTGGATAATATCTTACTAAAAAAACAAGTTAATTTAAAAAATTTTCTTAGTGCAGTTTAGTAACTTGTTCTGTTACATTTTTATCTCTGTCATGTAGACAATATTGTACAAGGAATTGTTATGCATGAGCACAGAACCGCCAACATGAGGCAGGTTCAATGTTCTTTTCAGTAGAGAATATTTCACTTAGATTCTAATCTACATTACATCTGTGTAAAATACTGGAGCATAGAAAAGATGTACTCAGCTAATGAAGGGCTGAATGAGGCTTGTCTTTAACAAATTGAGTTATAGATGACAGGAAGGTAAAGGATTAATGTGATTTAAAAGTTTAGGAAAGACTAGGCTATAGTGATACAAATCCTTGTCTGTGGCTGAGTACTATCCTGAAAGCAGAGTGAGGAAGGCAGGTTTTTATCTCTCAATCGCAAAGAACGCTCTGAGACAAGGAAGTCATGAAATGAAATTTGGAGGACTCATCAATATATTTTAATAGAAAATTACTTACATTCAGAATTCAAACTAAAGATTAATGTGAGCTTTTTTTCTGGTTAATTAGCACAGGGTTACTAAATATGAGAATCTTTCCTTTGTTTGATTTAATTTTCAAAAGCAGAAAGTCAAAATTTTTGAAACTGTTCTCTTTCTTCTGTACAGGTCCACTTTAAGACCCATAAACCATAATTTCAACTATCATCTGTAACTATCAGCCTTGAAAAACACATGATTCACACTTAGGTTTTTCTTAGTTCGATCTTACGGCTCTCCTTCTGCAATGCAGTGCTTTATGAAGGGATTGCTCCATTAAAAACTGTTGATTGGTTGCTATATTCTTTTCTTATCCTTAACCAGAAAGTTGATTTCAGGAGCATCAATGTACCTATAGTAATATATTCATCTGCCAGAAGTTGTCACAACATCAGCTAATAAATTACTTTATGCTGACAGTTGTTACAACCCCACTGCTCAAGCACTGGAAGATGAGGGAATAAAGCACGAGGAGATAAAATTGATTTTTTACCCTTTCTGCTAGGTAATAATATTGAACATCCATCTTAACTTTTAAGATCAAGGCTAGAAGCTAATATACAGGTGAAGGCAGGGGGGGAGAAAGAATGCTCCAGATCAATATTATTCATTATAAACCACCTGCATGCAGACAGTGTCAAAACTAATACTGTGGCTCCAGTATGAAACTGGTAACATCAATTTAGCACTGTCTTTTTAGAAGTTAACATGAGAATGTTACATTGCACACTGCCAAACTTTTCTTTTACTGAATTAGTGGTATTTTAGTCAACTGACAGAGGAACATGAACTAGGATGTTGATTCCCATGTTTGCATAAAACTTGCTCTAAACAGCATTTCCTTACACATCTCTGTACCTGTTTCCAGTCAATGTTTGTAAAAATACACTTCTCTCTAAAACAAACCCTCTGCATTATACATTAGCTGTCTGTGCCTAAAACCAGGCTTAAAACTGGATACTGCACCTATTAATTTTAAGAGGTTCTCATTTCCAAAACACATTCTCCTTTCCTTAGAGCACCTTGGCACAGTACAATAGATTGATAATGTCATCCTAAGGTGGTAGCATGATGAAGGGCTTTCTCAGCATAGCCTTTCCTGTCATCCATTGGGTTGGTCACTGGCAAAATGCAGGAACTGTCAGCTGTCTCTCTTTTCTACCCTGCCCATATGTCAGAGTAGCTTACATGTCTTCTTAAAGAAGGTGACAGTGATCAGCAGTCAGAAGCAACAAACTTCGAGCATCTGTGACCACATTTACTTAATGTATTTCTCCCATCCTGGTGCTTTCTGTGTTTGTGTAAGGTTTATTGACAGGTAAATGTTGCTGAAATACAAGTTATGGCAAGGCTCTTGCATCTTCCCAGGCAAGAATTCAAGATGCTTACCCAAAGCCCTTGATCTCTGCTTAGCAAGTTTATTTGTTATTCACCATCTGTCACAAATCACTCAGGGCAAAGCTGTGGCCTCAGGCCTCTTCTGAGTCAAATAGGAACCACACATGTGCACCCAAACCCAGATGCAGATAAACCTTTAGTCTTCAACTAGCAATCCCCCTTCATCACACTTCCTTCAGTTTTTTAAAATCTGAATTAT
Source organism: Notiomystis cincta (assembly GCA_013398075.1). Lineage (NCBI taxonomy): Eukaryota > Metazoa > Chordata > Aves > Passeriformes > Notiomystidae > Notiomystis > Notiomystis cincta. The sequence goes on from VZRX01012499.1 coordinate 31,099, forward strand.
TAAAAACTGAATAACATGCTCTTTATGATGGGGCAGATATAAAGCATTTTTGTACTGGTTTAAGTTTTTACTTTCCTCATTTTAGCTAGCCCTGCAACTCAGAACTTGGCCCTGTCTGAAGTGTTCTAAAGCAGCTGCTTTGTTTATTTACTTAGTCTTTTGACTTCAGCTGAATTTCCTGCTGTGCATGGCAGTAGCGAGAGTTGGAAACTGAAGGCGCAAAAACAAACCAAATGAGCACACAATCTGATAAAAATACTTGATTTCCAGATATGGTATTTTTGTCACTTCTCTAAACAACTGTAAAAATGTAAACTAATGCTGGCGGCTAACATAAATTGCTTTTATTTACTTGGCTGTAAGCACATCAAGTTGAAAAATAATTTATCTATTATTTATGTGTCTGCAGGAAAAGTATATTATCTCTGAGGGTAATATTCTAACTAGAAGTGATCAGAAAGGTTGTGAATAAATTTATTTTCAATGAATTGTGATGATTTATAAAACCCAAAACTTTGGAGGAAACTGCTCTTTAGCAAGTAGTGATCTGAGGCATTAATATAGGTTTATAACCACCTTTATATAGGTTTATAACAACCTTTAAAAAGTTGTTTTAAATTTGAGGAAAATGAGACAGAAGAATTTCAAATTACTTTGCCAAACAATTCAAACCAAGCCTTAATAGAAGCTATAAGTTTCTTATTCATTTGACTGGATCATTATTGACAATGCAGAGCAACATTGGACAAACAATTTTGGAAGAAGTTGCAAAGACTGTAACTATGAAAAAGAAAAATCTAATGTCATCTCACAGAGAAAATAACAAATAAAGGAAAGAGTAGTATTTATTTTTTTAATCAAAACACTATAATACAGACTTTTTTTACAGAGGTAATATATTTCTAAGTTCTTCATTTAAGTTTGTAATGTATTCATTTCTTCCAGGGAATCTCAGATGGGAATAGAGGAAAAAAAAAAAAAAAAAGAAGTATGCAGGGTGACTTAATGTTCCATATTTGATAGAAATGTGTATTGTATTTTAAAATTACTAAAAACAATAGGAGAGTATATTTTAATTTTAATTTACCACTGAAGAATCTGAGCTGCGGAATTTGAAGTGACCTGCCTATAACATGATTCAGAGTTGATCAAGGGCAAGGGCAAAGCTTAGGATATATCATGCTCAGACCACTGTTTTAAATAATGAAAAATACCATTGCCTATCATTTAGCATGAAATGGCAAGACATTTAGTCTTTGTATCTTTCCTTACACACTCATAGCTCTTAAGTTTCTAATTACTCATTGTGTGTCTTCTAATTATTCCTTCTAATTATTCTTAATTTTCCGACGTCTGACATTTGGCCCTTACGTTACCTACTTGATTTCACAAAGTTTGTTGGTCATGAATCTCCTGCCCAGTTGGACCAGGTTCTTGGTTTAGCAGTTTTTCCATGCACCTCTTTAGTTAGGGGCATCCTTGCCTTAGTGAAGAGATGCTTTCTCTAGGAGTGTTGGGGAGTGGCATCCAGAGAGGGAACTTCTGAGTATAAATATGCTATTTTTCTTGAACTGTCTTCTCTTTTGAGATGTTAACATTTCTTCAACTTCCTGATTTTCTAACTGTAGCTTAGCAACAGGGAGAGAGAAGGAATTATAAGACTCCCAACTTTTATTTGGAAAGCCAAGCAATAGTTTCATCTCAATGCAGAAGTCCATTATTGTCCTTTGAAAATAGGACCAAGGGTGACTCACACGTCATTGCAAAGGCATCGGAAAGATTAGATTCATGAGGGAACAATTACCTACTTCTACAACACTGCAGAAACCATTTTCTTATTAAAGATTAGGGCATTAACAACAGCCTGGGGAGAAAACCAAACCAAACCAAACCAAAAACAACAACACATTTAGAACAGTTCATTAAACTATTAATCTTTTCTCAGTATCCTATGCATGATACTTGCAGACTGTTGCAAGTGGATTAAGTATTATAATCAGTTTCAATTACTCCATTATTTCCACCAGAGCAGCTACAAATCCTCTCTTCTCTAGTGACATCTAACGTGGTTGAGAGGATGTCTAAATTAATGTGTGTTCTCACAAATTATATCCTATTAAAAAAAAAGAGACTGAATACATGACAAGCTGAAAAGTAACTGGGCATAATTTTTCAGAACTAGGTAGGAAAAAATATAACATATTTCTGTGGCAGGTAAGATTATAATCAGAGGCAGTATTCCTGTAACCCTTTAGTTGAGTAAGTCAGTTGCAGGACGTTTTCTACTAATTGGAAACAAATTAGCACTGTCTGGAGAAAACGGTGAGAACATTGAACTCTAATCTCCTACTAGAATATGTCATGCATATTATCTAGAAGGTTTTGAACAATTTTGTGTACAGCTATTATTTTTTTCTTAGCCTTTCATTATTTCATTTTGCCTCTGGGGCTTCCTCTTTTAGTCAGACATTAGTCCTATTTGTAAATCTTGAACTGTTGTGAATAAATTAAGAATGTTAATTACTGTACAGGTAATGTCACATTTGATAACTGCAGGACTATGCTTTAGAAGGATGCTAGAATTCTTTTTTTTTTTTTCATTTCTTGTTGTCTCTCTTGAATGTGTAATGTAAGAGAAATGTTTGATCTGTGTACATCTCATGAGCTTGATATTGTGTAAATAACCTGTCTGGATCTCTACTCATTTTAATTCAAATTTTTATGTGGGTGGGTAGAAGACACATGCATAAACTCTGGATTTCTGTTTTGTAAATGTAGATGGAGAAATATTAAAAAAACAAAGCAAAACAAAACAAAACAAACAAACCTGTAACATTTTTATGTAATGTGATAATGTGGGTGTAACTGTGTGTGTCGTAGCATGGGCATTATTGTGAAGGTGTTTGAAGGGTAAAGTCAAATATCTACAAAACACTTAAATGTGGTCAACATCTTAGTCTTTCATCATTAGAGGAATTACTCTTTAAGCTAAAGTGGTACAGAGGTGCTGGATAGGTGAACTGGAAGGTTAATATATTTTAATTCAATTAGTCATGCAACTACTGCTCTGTAAATATATTTATTATAGTTTTGCACATTCTAGAAACATTTTATCTAGGTAGCCATTCACTACAGAGATTCACATGTTCATCAGAGTTGACCTCTCTTACAGAATAGGATATATCAAAGCAAAGACAGCATTATTGGAATATCCATACCAAAGGATATTTTGCAAATTTAACTACGTATGAAAGGATTTTTTAGTGTTTTTTAGGGCTTTTTGCATGTGGACATGTGTGGACCTACGTTGATGTTCACATGTCTTTGTGAGTTTATATGCTAAATCTTCATAATTATTCTCAGAAAATATATTTGAGGATGTATTGAAAAAGGTCCTCTATTGGATTAGGACTTCATTTTAAATTGTTCTTCAACATTTTAAGATGAGAATCTTGCTGATGTCAGTCTTTTTCTTAAACTTTGCAGAGAAATTTCCCAAGTTATTCACTATGGCAAAAAAAAAATCTAAAAACCCCAACCATTTCTTTATTTTTTAGATATTTAATGTCAGACAACAGAGATAGAAATTAATCCAAAATGCAGAACATGGAAAGTCAGAAACACTCTTTGTAAAGTTGTTCTCAATACACTGAAATTCAGTCTTATTTTATTTCTATACCATAACATACTTTACAAAATAAATTCTTAAAGGTAATTTACGGAACTGAACATTTAATAATGAATGCCAGAAGATGCCTTAGTGTTTTACACCTGTGTGATCCTTACTGACATATCTTCAGACAAAATGTCTGATGTTGAAAACCCTATTCAAATGCTGAAAACTGCTTGTCAATTTACTATGCAACCAAGTAAAATGGCAAATTAGACAGCTGTATTGATGTTAATATATCAGTACTATACAGAGAGAATGAATACAGTAAAACTTCTTTCTCTACTTGGGCCCAAATTCACAACTGAACAAAATTCCTTTGTCAAGAACAAAAACATTCATTAGGTAAAGCCAGGAAATGCCAGATTTAAGACATTTTGTTTAAGATCTTAACTATGCTAAGGCTCTCACTTCAGAGTTTCTACATTAGGTTTTATACACAAAGAATTATTGTTGTGAGAGATTTTATCTTTACAGCATGACGTGTACCATCACCAGCAAATTTGTGAAATCCCACATTAAAATCTTGTTAGAAAGTCACTGGGGGTTTTTTAAGGACATTTAAAAACTCTTTTGTAAAGAAGATACATTTGTGGATTCTGTCTAATTATTCTGCTCCAAAAAGACTGAAAAAATTGTTCAGTATTGTATACCATAAATCCTTATCTGCTTTTCCTCTTATTCAGAATGGGATTTTTCCAAAGAACTAAGTCTCAGTTCGTAAAAGAGTGGATTCCTTACTAAGATTTTCCAGAAAATTTCAAATGAATGCTTGTTTTGAAATAGGATTATTAAAGAGTGGCAATTTTGTGGCTTCATAGTGGATAAAGACTATTACACCAAAATAGAAATACCTTATAAAAAATAATTGCTGGATAAGTTTTTAAAGTCTAGCACTATAATACAATTGCACAGCGGATGCAAAATATTTCCTGTAGCTTGTCTTGTTTTCTTTTCTGCTTTATATTTTTGATTAGAAGTAGGATGAGTCCTAAGTAGTGAAGAACCACAATAACTGCTTTGAATTTGTGTTTTGTCTGTAGTCATGATTTTTCCTAGCACAGTGCAGGGCTCTGTGCTTCTCACTTCCTAACCACTGGATCCCACACCTCTGCTGAAATCAATGGATCTCACACTGACAACTGCTGGGGTTTAAAATATTTTTTTATTTTCTTTCCCACAAGTTTTGTGACTGTTGTTGTGTTTACTCATATGCTTCCCAAACAGCATGGGAGCTTTTTTGATAGACACTCTCTCCTCTCTCCTCAGTCATGCTGGGGTGCATTCCCCCTGTCTCCATCCTTTATATCTCTTTTCATGGTTTCCTCTGAGCTAATCAGGTCTGTCAGAAAAGAAGTTCATATCAGCTTAAAAACTCAGTGAAAAAAGGGATTGCTTCTTTTTTCACCTTCCTTTCTTGCATCTCTAGTTACTTATTACCATCAACCTTTGATAAGTATACATTTGCCACAAAAACCTTTTGAGAAAAGTTCTCTCTAAAATTCATTTTATGAATCAAGGCTCTTTATTTTTCATTTAGAAAGTAAGGTTTTTTAAACACCCCAAATGGGTTTTTTCTTGTTTATGATATGCACACTACTATTGGCATTGGTAAAATTGATAGGCAATAAAATATTAGTATTAATTTTAAATATAATTTTTAACCATATTAATGGTTAACATTTAAAATATCAAACATAACACCATTTTAAAGGTTGTAATATTGCTTCTAAATACTATTCTTAATTCACAAGGAGGATTATCATATGGAAAAGACTTGAAATGTAATTAATATCTCAGGAGGCTGAAATTTCTTGGAAAGGGGAAGTCAGCTATGTTGTTCCACCATCCATCATACCAGTATCACTACTTCCACATCAGATGCAATTTAGACAATATTATAGTAACTTTCAAAGTCTTAATACTAATCATAATAGTTTTATGTGGACAATTTCTGGTACAATTCTCCTGAAAATAATGATTACTGTTTGAGGGTTTTATTTCATTTGAAAAAGACAAACTGCCCATGTGAGTTAAGAGTAAATCTTAAGCTCAAAAATACTGAAAATATCATGGCCAAAATCAGGAATCAAAAGGATCCAAAGGCTCATGAACATTACACTAGATAAATGCTTCTTTCTACTTCTCCAAAAAGAGCATTTAACCACATCAACAAATCATCAGTTCTCGAAGAACAACAAAAAATTTCACCCAAGACCCAAAGTGAAACAAATTAATTACAAATTAAAGAGGGAAAGGAAAGACAGCAAAAACTCTTCCAAGAATCAAAAAGGAACTATGTAAGATTTTTTTTCCATTCCTATACCTAAAAATCTAAACCCATTCTTTGATTTTAATAGTTCCTTTTCCATACCCCATAGGACTAAAAAACATAAAGAAAAAAAATTAGAATTCAATGACAGGGACTGCGAAAATGAATCATTGCACGATATAGGAGAAAATACAGTTGAAGATCATCTAAAGAACCTGAATGTGCACAAGTCCCTGGGATCTGATGAAATACAATTGAAGATCCTGAGGGAGCCAATACATTAATCCACTAATCTACTAACCCACCAATACACTAATCCACTGTCTATCATGTTAGAAAAGTAATGGTAGGCTGGTGAAATTCCCACTGGAAAAGGGAAAACATAAACTCTATTTTTAAAAAGGTAGGAAAAGGAAGACCCAGTGAACTGCAGGCTGGTCAGTATCGCCCTGCTGTTCAACAGTATCACAGAGCAGATTCTCCTGGGAGCCATGCAAATGCACATGGAAAATAAGGAGGTAATTTGTGACAGCAAACATGGCTTCACTAGGCATATCCCACCTGAGCAATTTGGTGGTCTTCTAAAACAGGTATGAGGTTGGTGGATAAGGGAGTGGTGTCATCTACCTGGCCTTGTGTAAAGTGTATGACATTGTACTACACAACATTCTTCTCTCCAGAATGGATTTTAGCATGGATTTGACTGGCAGGCTGCACAGTGGATAAGAAACTGGCTGTGTGGTTGTAGTCAGAGTTGTGATCAATGTCTCGATGTCCAGGTGGAAAGTAGTGACAGGGGCCATTCCTCAGGGGTGGTGTTGGCCCTGGCACATTTCAGCACCTTGTGTCAGTGACACGGGCAGTGGTGTCAGCTACACCCTCAGCACTGCTGGCACTGAGCTGTCAGTGCAGGTGACGTGCTGCAGGGAAGGGATGCCATCAGAGGCTTGAGACAGTGACCTCTGGGAACCTCATGAAGTTCAGATGGCCAAGTGCAAGGTCCTGCACCTGGCTCAGGGCAATCCCAAACACAGACACAGACTGTGTGATGAGTGGAATGATGGGCAGCCCTGAGAAGAAGGACTTGGGAGTGTTGGTGGACAAAAAGCTGCACATGATACAGCAAAGTGCTTTTACAGCATAGAAAGCCAACTGTATCCTGGGCTGCATCAAAGGAAGCCAGTTCAGCAGGTTGAAGGTGAGTATTGTCCCCCTCTGCTCTGCCCTGGTGTGACCCCACAGGGGGTGCTGCAATAATTCAGTTATACTGCTAGGAATTAGATATAAAGACAGAAATTGGTCATTACAGTACATCACTCATCCTCAGCAGTGACAGGTAGTATGGGATGATGAAATCCAAAACTGGTCAGAGTGTATATACCTAAGCAGGTGGAATTAAAATTGCTTTTTGCTATTTTGGATTCCTTGAGTTTGCAACACTTTTCCAGTCAGCTTTTAACAGAATGTAGACATAGAAATATGCTTGTATACGTCCCTGCATTAATACATATACCTCTGGTAGTATCAGTAATGAAAGCTGCTAAAGATTATAGGCAAACTTCATTGTTGAAAATGGGTTATTAAAGATATTAATTAAAGGGGTGTACACCAAGAATGAGGGGGTTTTTTTCTCTTTAATGCAAAGTATCTCAGTTTCTCTAAACGTTGTTAAAGTGCTGTATTTTCCTCTTTTGTGGGAATGGCCAATATCACACAATCTCTGCAAAGACCTCTCAGTTTGTAACTACATAGTTACATCATGATTACAAGTGCAGTTTCTCTTTATCCTCTCTTTATCTTGGCCTTTCTTTGTCTGCCATTCTTTGCCTTTTTTATAAATTAGAAAACATACATCTTAACTTGTTCCAAGTCATAAAAGCACTCCAACTGTGGGATTTGGCTTTAGCTCATACACTCTGATTCTTAGTTTTAAAGCAAAAGAGCTAGCCCTGCAGGAAAGAAATGAAATGAAAATAAAATAAATAGAAAAAAAAGTTGATTGCTTGATTTCTGTGAATTCTTGAGTGGAGAGGCAAGAGATGAAAATCTCTAGTGTCTAAGTGCTATATAGAATTGCACATGCATAAACTTACTATCTAAATGCATAGATGAGAAATGAGATCCCTAGTATGATGAGTATTTAAAATACTTTCAGTGAGTCTGAAAGTAGAAAGTCTCTTTGTTATGTCTTCAACACAAATACAGACTTTTCAGATGGGATGAGGCAACATTCCAGAGCAGATTAGCACATTTGGTCTGCAGTGCTTCATGATCTTGACTTATGAACTCGGTGAAGTCAAATTCTGTTAACACAGCCATAGAATCACAATGAAGGCAACATAACTCCACCACCAGAAGCTTAAATACTGTGGTTTTAAATAATGTTCATTTTAACCAAAAAATTCCCTACTGGAGTATTCCATGTATTTTATTCATGGTGAACCAAATGAGCTGGAAGGATTGCTGTTGTGGTTAGGCAGTAAGAAATTATTTTATTTTAAAAACACTGTGATTAGCTTGGTGGGTGGGTGGAAGTGTGGGTGTGAGCAGCTCTAGATGAGTGCATGCCTATGTAGACACAACAATGTAGTAGCCAAAGCCAAGAAAATTAAATGTCACTTTTTCCCTATCCTTAGGAGTTGTATTAAATGTGGAGGCAAAAAATGTTGCTCAAACCAAAAGAAAAGAAAGTAAACAACAACTACATTAGACAAAATTGCTATTATGTATAGCAGTTTCCGCAGGGTAGGTATTGCATGTACTTCTTTATTGTATAGTGCCTGAAGGAAAATGTTGCAATGCAATCATAAAAATATCTGAAAAGTTTAAATGCTTTGATAATATTTAAGTGATGCATTAGAGGTGTAATTTTAGAATCAAAGAAAGAGCCTCTATTCTGCCACAGAAATGGCCCTGGTGGAGCACCCTGGCAAAGCAGTGTGTAGGAGGCTGAGAGCTATCCTGTGACTGTCTTCTTCAATACTTCCAATCCACCAGTTTGGATTAGTATATAGTTCATAAAATATGCAAAGGTTTTAAACTTTCACATCTTTATAATCTGTTATAGGATCAACCTAGACTTTTTAAAGGTATACTTAAGTCCTATTGTTAAATAATAACAGTAATAATAATAATAACAATAATAGTAATAACAACCAACATGAGGCAAAATTATCAGAAACATAAATAAATATAAAATATTAACTTTAATGTTACATTGAAAAGTGATATGTTTTAGTGTGCTCATATCTTACAAATACTTCAAACACTTCTCACAAATCAGGAATCCAAATGTGATTTCATTTTAAGATGTTTTGAATTTGTAGCTAGTAATCATAAGATTCAAAAACCAAAACAATACCCTTTGACATAACATTTATGGTCATGGGACTTCTAAAGGGAACAATAAGGTCTTCTGAAGCTAAGCCAAATATAGCTGGGAGAAGCTAAAGAAAACAGACAACTGTTCCCTGTACCCTGAGGCTCTTTGGAAAACCCTAGCTTAAGACACCTCTGAGGGGATTTAACCTCATATCATCTTAAAGACATCAAGACAGTGTGTATGAAATACCCTGGCACTTTCTGCTGAACTCTGACATATTTGGAAGTTTATTTTTTTGCTGGATATGTATTCATGACTCAGCTATCTGTATTGCAAACTAAACTGGAAACATAATGTGATAAAAACTCTCTTGTGAAAGATCTTGCATCTATTTGTTCTTCTAAAATCTAATAGCTGTAAACAAACTGAAACCAAAACCAGTGACAACCAGCCAGCTAAAAAACTCTGAAACCCAGAGATACATTTCAGTTTGAATGATTAGTTTATTATAAGGGAACAATACAAATGGAAATAACAAAGATAGTGTCTCTATTAGGGAAGACAGTGCATAGTTCTTTGGAACATGCTGAATGCAGTCTGGCTCAAAATCCCCTAGAGTCAGTGAAATAAAAGTGTGTACATAGAAAGGAAAATGTAGACCTGCCACCTCATCGACACTTTCATAGCTATATGAGTCCCAAGAAAGTTATATTAAAGTCCAGACATGTTAAATTTAGCTGGTGTATTTTTCTTCATTGACTTCATGGGTGCCAGGTTCTTCTGAGAATTGTCTTCACAATGTTTTCTAATGCTTACAATGCTAGTTAAAAACATATGTCTTTTTCAATTCAACATAGAAAACTGATTTGACTTCTTGGAAAAGTTTGAGTGATCCAGCCTTGTTATATTGCCTTGATTGGGTCATTGGTTATAGTACAAGTTTGAAGCCAGTCAAATGATCATCCACAGACAACAGAATGGACAGAAATCCAGAAATATTGTTTGTTATATTGAAGCTGTGAAATAAAAGCAAACCAGCAAATACTAAGAGCTTTTAAAGACTGTTGTTTAAGAAGGACTGTCTCAACATAAGCTCTAAACTTCTTGAAGGATAAAAATCTACTTGAGATAATATACCATATCTTGACTTAGAAAAATATTTACTATGTTCTCATGCCACGAGGTGAAGAACTCAATCATTTAGTTTACTGCTGACATTGTATAAATAATAAGCAGCACATCACTGAAGTAAAATCTTTCAAATAGCTATAACTAATTCAGTAGATGACATTGATGAAAAAAAATTCTGACCAAAATAATTGTAGTCTATTTCTTGAGAAACAATTCCAACACTCAAAGCAAAAAAATTTTATTTCTTCCATTTTCAAAAGTATTTGTTGCATAATATTTCAGTCAATGCTAGACATTTTTAATCTATTATCCATCAGAATCATAATATCTGTTACAGCTATTTTGCTAGGTTTTTTTTCTTTTATCTCACTAGAATAAGCACTGCTATTATCATAAGTCACTTGAGCTTAAAAATGCTGTGGACAAAGCCCTTCTGGTCCTTAGACCTTGACAGCCTTGATCTTTACTACGCATGTGATTTGGATAACTATGTTTTTAGACAACAGTTGGTAATGAGAATGTGAATTTTTGAATGCACAAGTGAATTTCACTTTAGTGTGGGAGATTTGATAGAAATTTGGACCATAATGTATCCTTGTGTCTATGATTAATGAACTGTTAATCCTGAGGATACAATATTGGTAATAAAAAATACCATTGGGGAAAAAAATTAATCTTTAAATATTTCATCCACTCCTTCTCCCATCTATCAGATGGCAACAGATGCAAAAGGGATTTTTCCCAGCTAGTTCAGTCTTTGTCATTGAGTACATACCTCTTTGGCCATCACTTCACAGATAATGCATTCTTTACCAAGGATTTTCAGCTCTTAACTGAGTAGGCTAACACATACAATACAGAGTGAAGAAGTTCATTGTTTGACTGATGAGTTAGAATTCCAGATCCAGAAGTAATTAACTTTATTATGTTTCCTGCTGTCCGTGCCCTTCACAAAAACCTATGATACAGTTTGCTGGATTTTTTTTGCAGTGAGTTACCTTACATGGATTTCCCCTGTTAGATATACAGTGAGGAAGTGCTGGATCCCTACAGAAAATGTTTCTTCTTAACAAATGAGAATACTGATTTCTCCTTTTACCTGTCTTTTTTACAGTGAAGTTCAACCTGCAAGTTCAGCACATTTTCCTCAGCTGACAAGTTAATTTAAAGAAAAAAAAGCAAACAAAAACATGAGATGTGAATAATTTAAATGAAAATAACCCATAGTCAGTCTTTCTACTGTGTAATGCCATAATAAGTCAATAATATTTTAATTGGATTGCTGAATTATCTTTTATATTAAGGACAGTAATTTTTGCTAAATAGATGGAAAACGACTGTTACATATGAAGTGTTTTTCTTCAAATGTCTCCCTTTATTTCTTTGAAATATAGTATGTGAGTTTAAAATACAAATAACGAGGGCAGGAACTATAAATGTATTTTACAGCAAAATAGCAAAAAAATTGTTAGGCTCCTTTTTACTATAGGTGGGTTACAGCTGTTATTGCTTCACACTTGTAAAAAAGCAGGAGGGAGGTACATATCCTCAGTAGAAAAACAAAGGATCATTCCAAACATTATGGGAGGCCTGGGCAAGAATGCAACAGGGAACCAAGGAAAGTCACAATAAACAGGAGCTGTTTTGTGTTTTGTTTGAAGTGCCTTCAGAGCTTGCCAAAATGTAGCTCGTGCTCACTGGCTTTGGGACAGGGATCTCCTGAAGCTGCTCGGTGGCCTCGTGTGTCCAGCCCAGGTCCTGCTGGCCCGAGCAGCTCCTCCACCTGTACCTGCTCCTGGGAACACCTCACTGCACAGAAAAGTCATGAAGTCCCTGGAGTGGCAGAAAACCTGCATTTTATCCCCAAATGTAGCACTCATGAGGAGGGAGAGGAAGGAAGGAATTCTTTAGCTTGGTTTCCAATTCTGCTGTTTATGAAGCGCATAAGCTCTTAAAATAAGAACCTCTTTTGACTGAAGGAGCACAGACTCATTTTCTGAATGCTTTCAGAACATTTTTGTAACAACTAACAAAAATCTATTGCTAATCTGCCATATATTGCTAATACCATGTAAAATATGTGTTATATATATATATATAAAATATTAAAATAAATTTAATAGAAATGCAAATTGATATCAAACACAGCAATCACATATAGTAAGTCTGGAGGTTCAGTACATCACCAGATTGCACCTCCAGGTCCATGTAGACATGAGCAAGGTGCCTCCATCTTCTATTTCCAAATGTTTCTCAAGAAAGGCCAGATAGAACCAGAGAATTCACAAGTGCAGTCTGAATGACATGATTTATTCAGGTTAACAATATAGAAATAAAATTAAATCAAAGGTCAGACCAATAAAAGGACCAGCTTTCATAAGAAGTCAGATCTACCTATGCTTTCCTACGAATAAAATTCATAGCTTTTCAATATTATATCTTGAAAAACGTGTCACTGAGTGACATGGCTTTTCACCTTTAAATCCGAGGTGAAAATAAGAAGGTCTGTCTTTCATTAATTTTGCAAATATATTTTGGAGCTCTTTCTATGTTTTGGCTGGCTGAACTTCCCTAAATTCCAGGAGGAAAGCTCCCTTTCCTGTCTTCTGCCATAAATAACATCTTTTTCTTAATGTATTTCACTATTCAGAACAGTTTCTAAGCCTGTTCACAAAGCTGTCAGGGCAAATGAATTGCTCTCCCCTGATGTTTGTTATTAACAGATTGTATACTGATAGGATAATAACCTCTTTCTTCATACATGAAAGGCATTCTTGTGAGCTGGATTACAACTTGAGATATAAAAGACGTGCTCTGTGGATAACTTCCAGGCTACTTTGCACCACATTGCTCTCCCATAATTTTCTGTTTGTTATCTTGAACGAGTGACAGTAACCACCGATCAGAAACCGAAATTTATGTGAAATGAGTACCACATGTATGATGTTTACTTCAGTCTGGCCAAAGCAGGGACAGATCATTATAGCCCACAGAATTATGTGTTTTAGACTGTGTGCAATTTAATATCAAGTGCCATAACTTGAATATGTAATAAAAGAAAAAGGGACTGGTTGGAAAAATAAACCTCTTGTCATATCATGTGTTAGTTTCCAGCAAGGTTTTGGGGTGGTTTTGTCAAACAAGTACTTATTTGTTTGTTTTAATATGTTAAAATTATCATTTGTCTTCTTTGGTGGATAAGGGTACGTGTTCTTAGCATATGTAAGCTATTGGTACTCAATTGAAGATTTGAAAGAGAGTAGCAAAAGTTTTGCTAATAAAAAAATAAACTCCCTCAGATGATTAGAAAGGGCAAGTGAAGATGTGAATGACAAATAACTTCAGCTAAAAGTGAGGTATTTCAGTATCTCAAGATCTTTCATTACAAGCTGGAAAGGACCAGAGTTCAGAGTTCATTTGTGCTTCTGCCATACCACTGAAATATTGAGTACAAGACAGTGCATCCCTTCATTCCTATAAATTGTTAGCATTATGTTGAGATTTATGAAACCTTGCTCAGAGTACCTAAAGGGGATATTTAAGTTTAGAACTTAAGTTCCTTTTGCAGTCAGTCTAATATGATAGACAATTCACCTTGAACTTGAATTACGAATTTTGAGTGCCCATTTCACTAAAATAACTGTAGTCTTATGGCATTTGCACTCAATTAAAAGGACCAAAATTATGTGTGGATCCCATTCTGAGCTACGTAGGTATTGCTGTTGCCTTAGTCAGTTAATGAACCAGAAATCAAAATTTGAGACAGCATCCAGAAAAAAAAGAGATATGAAGGCTAGTCATACTTTTTTCTAAAATTTCATAAGGGGAGTACTGGTGAATAACTGAAAATGTTTCAAATATTTAAGATTTATAGATTTTTTTTATTCTACTGATTAAAGCTCTAATGAATTTTTGTGTTTGTTCTTTGAATGTTCAAACTCTGGAATGCTTCAGTTAAAGTAGACATATTTATAAATATGCTGTCCCAGGGCATATTGAGAATTGTACTATAATTATTTGAGTTTCCATTGCATTCTGTGTGAGCTTCGAATAAAATATTACCTGTGATGTGTTTTGTTCTTTTCAATATAATTCCGAAAGCATTTAAAGCAAAGATACTTTTCCATCATGCATATTTTTTTAAAGCAAACTCCAGTTATCCTAAGAGGAATTTTTTTCATATGTTTTCAGGATAAGTCCTGAACCTGTTGGAAGTTCAGCTGGACAATATCACAGATTTGATACCTTATTAGTCTCCCAATGTCATGCCTATGTCAATTATGGGATGTGAATGTAAACCTGAGGGATTTTTGCTCTGTGCTCCATTACTCATTAAAAACATCACCCTATGACACATCCTCCTACTGATTCTTGCTGTTGTTCTCAGAAATTCAGCTTTGGCTGACAAAATGTTTGAATTCCAAGTTCAGCAATTTAAGAAAACAATAAAGATTAACTTTTGTTATGTTGTTATATGTTTTTTTGCAGCTGTAAATTTGGAACACTGAATGTACATTCTGATGGGTTCCAGTTCAGTGGCTTTCTTATATTAGCCTTGATGTAAATTGAATATGTGATTAACTGTCTTCTTGAATGCAGTAATACAAAAAGTTTGCTTTAATCACTTCTACAGACTATATTCTTCCTGATATGTCAAAATAGAAGTCCATTAACATCAATGACAATTTTCAGACACAGAATTTTTCCCATAGGTTTATTTTTAAATTCTATGTTCTCATTTCAGGTATGTGTATGCACACAGATACACCACATATATATAATACACATATATTTTTATGCATCTGCATACATATATTTATATAAACATAAAATACAGTAATTTCACTGAAAACTTGAAAAATAGCACATAATTTCACATATATTTCTCTTTCATTTGCCTCTCAGAGTATGATGTGATTTTATGAGCCACAAACACAGAAGTCTTCATGTGTTTGCTTTTACCTGTCAAATGATAATATTTAGTATACTTGTTTATAGTCTTCTCTCAGTGACATTAATATTTTTGTGAGCAGTGCATGTGTCTGAAAAAGATCCTGTATTCAAATAAACAAGCAAACAACAACAACAGAAAAATCCCTTATACTTCACTGTTTTTTTTTAATGTTCTTCTTTGAGGAAAAAATTTTTCGAAACCACACATCCAAGAACATGCTTCAAAGTTCTAATCTACCTCTTTTCACATTTGCTTCAAGCAGGCTAGAGGCTAATGTATAAATTATTCTATTTTCTTCTGAGGTTTCAAGAATTATGACCAAATAATTCATCCAAAACTGTCTGCACACAGCTCTTTATTTTTTTAATGGGGGACAGTCAGTTTGGGGAACCATTCTATAGTCTAATTGTAGGTAACGGCTGCCATTTTCATAATTAATTACTCCATAACTTTTTAAAGCTTTATTCTGAGAAAGATTTTAATGGGTAGCCAGCTTTATTTTCTCTGCTTGTGAAGCATCCATATCTTCCTTACTGAAAATTTCCTAAATACAATCAAAGTAAAAGATATGCATTTTGTTGTTTGAGAATTGATGTAGTAAAATCCTTTTTGAGGACTGAATTGATGAATGAATGGATCTGAAAGGAGAATTTGCGTTTTGCTTTTCAAATCATCAACATAAATGAAATTATAAAAAAGGGTGACAACATATGTTAGAGTAAGAAACATAAGTAACTAGAAAGAAGAGTCCTCATTTCCTTTAATAAAGATTTTCACTCTCTGCATACTCAGAGGTACAGCAGAGAGATGATGAAATTAATACCCATAAATACAGGTTTCCTGCTTTAGCTCGATTGTGAAAATCATGCAGAGACTGATGAGGAACTAGGTGGAAGTCTTAGCATTAGAAAAAGGAATCTTTATAGGGATGTGAAGAGTGTTAATACTGTGTGAGTCATCCACTACATCTGTGACTTAACCAAGGTCATCTTAATTTAAGAAAATTATCACTATGCCAACAACATTCTCATAGATAAATAATCTTCAGAAGACTGAATCAATACTGGCAGTACACATGACACGAGGAAACTTTATGGAGGCTGATAAACCATGTCTTGTTAAGCATATTTCCAGACCTCCAGAGCCCCCTGAACATCCCTAAGTAGTGGCTGCCTGTTGCAGAGGGACAACATTTGCACAGTAGAGGAGAAGGAGCTGCTTTGTCACACCAGCAATTGCAGCAACTAATAAATCAGACAATTCTGACAAGTCTCCAGCATAGGGTGTGGACAGAGTTGAGCAGTGCCAGGGGATAGGACAGCTCTACATAGAGTTTACTCTGCTTTACTTGCCCTGAAGGTCTCACTGCAAAAAACCACTGCTTCAAGCAACAATTCAAATTTGCATTAAGCCTGAACCATGCACACAGTGACTCATAAGGGCTGGGCAGTATCATTTGCATGTAGAAGCCAAAGAGTTGGTGTCACACCCTATTTTCCTGCTCTCACCACTCCTCTAGGCAAAGATTATGTGGTAATGTGATGTCTGCATACAATTCTTGGTTTCTCCACAGGCAAGGTTTATTTCAGTTAAAATCCTTCTCCCAAGTGTCATGACCACTTATGTGTAGCCAGGGGACAAGTGCATATTTAATTGCATAGTTTAAGTCCAACCACCACAGTGATAACTGCACATCAAGTTCCAAGTGCAGATCTGAGCACTTACTCTTAAAAGTCAAGATTACTTTGACAGGATTTGGGACAGTAAATCAACTGTCTTAAAATTTTTAGATTTACAAGGAGAAAGGCATTTTAGCCAACCAATTCTGTCCTCCTGGGGAACTTACACTTCACAATTTAACAATTTGCCTCTGCTACAAGAATGTTTTCTATTGTATTATGAATATAAGCAGAGGATAAAAGGTTTTATTATTTACTAACATAAAAGAGCCAAATGCAAGTTAGAAAAGTTGAAATTTTATTGCTCCGAGGGTTAGTTATTTGAGGGGACAAAAATTATACAATACTTTTGAGTGTTTTCCTCATTTCTGACTCTTTTGCAATCATTAAAGATAATTGACTTTGTCATAACTGCCTAGAAAACCACTCTTCATATTAATAAATTATGATTTTAAATAGATGTGCATATATTATTTCAAACTTACCTCTCTTTGGATGCGGTAAAACTGCCTCCTTCCTACAGAGCACTTGTTTAAAATCAGTTTTGTTTACATGGATTTTGTTTTAACTTTACAAAGAAAAAAAATCTCAAACTTGTCTAAAAATGTCTAATCTAAAAATGTCAACCTAAACAACAATTAATTTTCACCCTGTAAGGGTGAAGTAGAAAAGAAGAAATCATGAGTCCAAATTAGAATTTAATTTCTACCACTGTAAACATGTAAGGCTCCATTTACTGTCAGTGGAGTTCTGCTATGTGCTGAAATTAGGAGTCCAGCCCACTGCATCTCCATCTGAACACTCTTATGGGTTGGAAGAATTATCCCTTAAATATTCTTTGTTTTTCTCCACTCAGTTTCAGTGAAGGTTTCATATTTTGAGTTTCTGTAACCCTTGACCACAGGCTGCTAACCTCTCCCACAAGCTAGCCCATTCTTTCCCTTGTCCCACCTCATGGCTTCACATTTTTCTGGCAGAGATCCCAGGTACAGGGAAATACTCTGCCAAAGCCAAGTTCAGAGCGAGGACACAACTCAGTTTCCAAAGAAGAACATTTCCACGGAGGAGCATATTACATATGAGGAACTTTATCTTTACAAAAGCAAAGATCTTGCGTATGATTAGTTACAGTAATAAGTCTTTCCAATTAAAACCACCTGCTTTTGAGGATCCATGTAAATAATTTCTAAATCCTTACACCACTTCAGGTTTTTATGGGAAAAAAAGAAACATGTTGTCATTCTTGTTTCTATACTAAAGAAATTTTACAACAATATCTAATGAAATAAAACACTTTGACTTTAGGGAAAAATTATTTAATACTCTAAAATCTGCATAAGCAACACCCACATCAATATTAAAGGCCCACACTTTGATTTAGCCAACTAGATTTGTCAGGCTTATGTCCCTTTGATTATAGTAGTAATGTTTGGTGTGACACATTTCCTTCAGCCATCTTTTCCCTCAGGTTTCTTTAAAAAGATCAGTTCCCCTTGTTTAAACAAATGCTAAATTATACAGACATGGTGTAATGAAGTTTTATTGCAATGAATGTCATTATTATTTAGGTAGAAACACTTTTCCTTCATGCTTTAAACCAATTAATCAGAAATAGTGCAATACAATTATGTGTTATGTTCTTGCCAGTAATGACAGCTTATGCAGATAATACATTTGTGACTAGTTACAGGCTGCACTTAAATCTGTGTGGGCCTGCTTAATCCTCTTGGGCCTAAAATGTCCTGATGCTGAAAGGCTAAAGATAGAGCCTTGCTGAGCTGCAAAATGTGATGTGCTGGAGCAGGTGGAAACAAGGATTAGATGACTTTCAGCAGCCCTGGGAGAGGCCCAGCTCTGAGGCATGTCCAGGCAATAGCTGCAAAAGAAGATTTTGTTTCCCTTCTCTTCAGAAAATCCTTGGAAAACCCCTGCTGCTGGTGGTGCTGAATTTACCAGTGTCACCATGGATTTTTTGAAGTATGAATCAGCCTGTTGTGGCATCCACTTGCTTGGTTTCCTCTGCTTCTTCTCAGCTTTTCTCTATGGATGGTCTAAATATCTGTTCTAGTACAAGCAATCCATGTCCTGAGAGACTCAGAAAGAACTGATACTGGAGAGTCTAAAGAGAACAGCAGTAATCCCAAGCATTGCGATCAGACTGGCCTTACCCTAAACTCCAGAATCCTCTTTCTCTTGTACTCCAGCTGCTGGTGTGGTTTGAAATACACAGGATCTTTCTGCTTTGTGGACAATAATGTATTGTAAATAAATCACACCTAATAGACATTTCTGAAAAAAAAAATTCTCTGCCTTGCACTAGCCTGAGTTGGATTCTTTCTCTACCCATTTAAGTCATTGCAAGCATGTTGCAGTCCAGTTATTTCAAGTTTAATATTGAGCAAGCTCCCTGCCTGATATTTAGACCTGATATTTATCCTGTGTTGAAGGATAGGCAGCTATATGATGCAGATGCTTATTTGGAATTTTTAAGTGCATTACATTATTTAGGACCATTGCCATGACCTGCTGTCTTGACTGGATACAGGATCAGAGAGAAAGAGAAAGAACTTGCCACACCTAGTGCTTCTGAATGAATAGTTAGGTGTCTGTATCCTTTTGAAGAGATAAACATTTCATTTTCCCGATGTCATTTCCTTGTTGAGTCATCCTCCTGTTGCTGAGACAGCTTCTTTTACCTTTGAGCTGCCTAACCCACATTTTTTCTTGATAGATGTGGTGTGCACAGTGCAAGAGAAAGAGGAAGTTTGCCACCTCAATGTCTTTGCATGCACAGGGTAGGAAGGCACATGCTGATCAATGCACTATTCATCTACTGTGGACTGGTGACATCCATCTGAGGGCTGAGTGAGGGCATACTAATCTATCTCCAAATCCTTCTTCGTGACTGCTCCTAGGTCAGCAGTCATGAAAGAAAATGTAGTCTGGAGCTCTGAACCAAGAGTCAAGACTCTAAGCCCTGCTTGCTGTGGCAGTCAGACTTCCCAAGGAATAATTATACCCTGAGAAATCTAAATGGTTTCTTCAGATGAATTCAAGGATGCAGTTTCAGTATTGAGAGGGATCTGCTTCCTCTTTGCTCTTTCAAGAATAGCTTTAGCATCAGATTTCTGACCTTAATAAAAGTGTTTTCCCTGTATTCTTTTCCTGAGTAAATAAATTTTCAAATAGTCAGCTTTTGATACATTTTGATGTATGAGGAAGGACAAAGAGAGAATTAAAAGGCAGAAAACAACTGCTTAGCTCATACAGCTCCACAGGGTAGATACTAGAGCTGTCATCAGAAAATGCTATTTCCTCCATTTCCTTCAGCATGCTGGAAATGGAATCAGTAATTTTCAAAATATATTCTGCATCCAAAATCATAATTTGTAGGCACTTTATTGAATGTTTGGATTCCAGTGAAGCATTATAGTTCTGAAAGCCTGTTGTCAGACCATGACAACAAATGCCCATTTTCTTTCAGAGTGGTTAGGGCTCCCAGCTGCTGTGGCACTCTCATGATGTAAATTGCTGTGCAGTGGAAACCTCAAGTTTGACAGGACTAGGAGTTCAAAGTGGAGGATGTTCATAGGGCTTCAGGTTTCCATTTTGTCAAAAAGTCTGGCAATCATGGGAATACCAATTCAAACAAGACTTAACAATATCATTTGTGGGTTTACATAGCTCTGATGTTTAAAAATGCCTTAACTATTCCTTAATTTGACTTTTTTGCCTTCCCCATCCATATTACTTACTTCTAAATAGGTATGCAAAAAGACTTACAATTCTTATTTTAGCAATACAGATTCTAAGCAGAATCTCCACCTTTTCTTTGGTCGTTGTAAAAGAGACTTCCAAACCAAAAATACGTCATGAGTGGTAGAAAAATAAACATGCATTCTAGAAGCTTGTTGATTTCACTGACATCGAACTGCCTCAAAGCTGACCTTGAGTTAGCTCCAGGTGACTGTTTATAACCCTCTCTCTTGATACAGGGACCATAGATAAACTGAGTAAGGACTACTGAGGAGAGGAGGAAACTGGAGTGCAGGACACTATGTACATCTTGTCTGAATGAGGAGATGACAGTCACAGAGCAAGATTTGAAGTCTCAGCTTTCAGGCAGTGCCTTTTAGACTCTGCCTTACCTTTTTCTTTTCCTTCCTACAAGACAAAAATAAGGAAGATTGTTTTATAACAAGACCATTGTTAAGGGACTCATGGGAAAAGAAAAAACCCTTCTCCCTTCGAGATGTCAAAATGAACAGATATCTGGATTACAAATCAGAATTTCTGGCAATTTTTGTTTACTTTTTGAGTATGTATCATTTAACCAGAGTGAGAGGGCAATGAGTCTCATACAATGGGATTTTTCCAACCAGACTTCAAGAGAAATACTAGAACTTCTGTCGGACTTGCAATATAAACATATTAAAACTTTCCTGAACACCCATGAGTCAAGCAATTGTATTTTGACTAATACTTTATGAGTATCAGATCTTTATTATCAGCATCTGTGACCAACATAATCTTCATCCTTTCCAGGTTAAAATTACTGTAAGTAGATATATCTTTCTGTTTCTGATATAATGAATTTGCAAGTCTAACTTTTAAAAATTAATTCCTGTGATTCTATTTCAGGCTGTGAATTATGGACAATTTGTAATCAGTTGCAAAAGATTAAACCCTAGGCACAGCTAATGGGGATGTTTTAATAGTGCAGATGGCAAAACAGCCTGTGAAAGCAGGTCTGGTGGGCATTCTGCAAAAGCTAATTCAGTCAAAATTTATCCAAGATGACATAATGTACAATTGCTACAGTGGGAAAGTCTATTAAAATTTCACACGTTTAAATCTCTGCCTTCTCTTTTAATTAGAATTTTCCAAGATAAAATGGAAGATGTGTACCTCCCTGAACCCAACAGGAAAGGTCAAGGGTAAACAGCATGATGCATGAAGCTCCTTTATGCCCAGCATGTTCAGGTTAGGAAGAATGTGTTAAAATGATTGTGTGGAAAAGACATGTCTGGGAATGAATTTTCATTGTGAAGCAACAGTGGCACTGAGATGTTCTGCCTGCACATGCACACCCACCCACTCCGCCTGTTACATTATTCAGTGTGTGTGCTGCTTTCCTAAGCACTGCAAGGGAAGTGAATTCCTCTTTTTCTCAGGACTAAGTATTCATTTTCCAAAAGACTTCAAAGTTTTAACCTCATTTACCACTGAATTTTCCAGGGAATGCATATCATATTCTTGAAAGAGCCCATAGAGAAGATGAATCTGGATTCTCATTCTGATGCCCAGTGATGTTTATGGATATTATTGTACTGAAAAATTGAGAAGCAATCCCTTTTCATTCTAATATAAAGTCAAGGTAATTTTTTTTTCCTTCTTGTCTTTTTTTTCTCCCTTCTGGCCCTGTGACTGCTGTATTCCTTGCCATGAGATGAGCTAGCTTGACAAGGGAATTGGGAAGTGTGTTCAGAAAACACTTTTGAAAACCACTCTGGAAGAAAATGCAGTGACTGAAGTGGAAAACATGGGTTTCAGCTTTTTAATTGTGAGAAGAGAACCCAAGTTTAGTGTTTCCCATATAACTTCTGCTGTTGTAAGTGTATTATCAAAGAGAACTTGGCCTACTTATGGACAGCAATTTTTGAATGAACTTTCTGTATGTGTAAATGCTTGCTGGATTGGCCTGTGCAGGGATGCCAACTTTATTAAAAGAATATCTATGCATCTCAAGACTCCTGAACAATTAAACAATATTTGTAAATCATTGTTAGAGCTGAGCACTTAAATTGTAAATGAAGTGTTGCTGACCTCTATACTTCTCAGAGTAGTATTTGACATCTTTGCATTTGTTTATCCACTGAAGCTACTGGATTTCAAGGCCCAGAGATTCTTAGATTGTGATAAGAAACCACGAGATATTTTATATAAAACTCATTCTTCCATTTCTGTCTGTAAAAGAAGTAACACTTTTTAGGAGCTCTATATAAGCAAAATTATCTGAGTCAATAATCAACCCCAAAGGCTAGAGCAGGGTTCAGGACATACCATAACAGTTTTTTTGATGAATGAAGCTAGACTGTTTTCCTTTTTTTTTAAAATAATTTGGTAGAAGGTACCCAGCATACCATAGCACAAAAAAAATAAAGGCAAAATATTTCCTGATTTCATGTTCAGTATAAAATCTTCCTGGGATGACTTCAGAATAGTACCAAAAAAATCCAAAAGGTCAAACATTTTATGCCACTTCTTTGATTAAAACTTCATTGCACTGTGCAGCTGAAACACAGTGCACATGTACCTAAAAACTTAGCTTCTCCTATCCAAATACAAGCACTAAAATTTCCATTTAAAGTAATCCACTTGATAGGCATTACTTAATCAAAGGGTACCAGCTGTGGTATTTAAAAAGAGCAGCTCCATATTCAAGTAAGATGACAGCCTTTTTTTCTATCTTTTCGAAGACCGTGTTCCGTTTATTGTAAATGTTTTACAGTTACTAAGCTGTTAAATTGCCAATACAGAAGCTACCTTCAGCTAAAGTTCTTCATGTCAAAAATTAAAAGGAACTATTCATAAATTCATCAGGTTAAACTTGATCGAGTTCAGTATTCTCGTAACTTCAACAGGAAAAATCTATTTAAAACTACAGAGATATTATTATTCTTACATGAAGAAGCAGGGAGATGTCAGTTCAAAAACAGATTATTTCAGAAAAATATCATGCCCTTGTCAGTGAAGTTTCACAGGATATTTCATCACAGTAATTTAACCACTGGAAGTTTGCTTTGAATTGCAGTAAAAGAAAATTACTCTTTCCTATGACTGTTTACTGCTAGGGAGTTTTACTTGACCAGATACAAAATTAATCAGCTAACTCTAACCTTTTCTGCACATCTCTTATAAAAATGAGCCCAAAGAGTACATAATATGCATTTCAGTGGATAACTCCACTGTTAATTGAGAGTGTAATTTCTATTTCTTCAGCCAATTGGTCCTGTTGGATTCTATCCTTTAATTTTGTGCTTGTAGGAAAATCAGAGATCATCCTGCTGGCTGGCTTTCATTGCTTTGCATGAACTTGTAGAATCACAGTCAAAGCTGTAGAAGGTGTAGCACAGAAAGGATAACAAAGAGTGGGGAATATCCTGTCTTTATGGGTGTGTTCTACCCATCAATCTGTCAGTCTGAATCAATTCTACAGCTGTATGAATAATTCACACTGAATCATTCTGCAATGATCTAATTTTTTCTGCTCATGAGAGACTTCTTACCATTACTAATATTTTTATTAGATATCTATTTTAAATTATCCAATTCATTATTATTACTTATTTTTTATAGTTTGGTAATGAAAAGTAGCAAATGTGGGTTAGCCATCAGTCAGTACCCTTGCTCACCCTGAATATGGGCTTTCTGTGGGAGCCTAAGTGTAGTGAACAAAAGAACTATTCAAACATGTCAAAACCTGTCCCATGTTATATTTGCTATTTAAACTGTTAGATGTGATTGGTCAATTAATTTGCACAAAATTGCTACCAATCTCTGACTGGCTGTCTGTGATAACACTGCCAGAAGTGAGTGCTCATTTTGCATAAATGTTAAATGCAGATTTCACAAACAGTCCAGCCAGCTAAACCCATTCACACAAACTGCGCCACAGAATGAGCACTTAGAGAATATAAAGGGGGCATAAGCTTGATTCTTATAAACTGATTTTAAAATGGGAAAGAATATCTGAAGAGATACGGTTCTACCTCTGTATCTGAAGAGATACAATTTCTACCTCTCTGTGAAATTGTTAAAATTGTAAAGTTGTAACACTCATTTACTTTTTTTTAAAATAATCTTCCAAAATTAAAATAAATTAATTAAAGCCATAACATCCCTACTAATGTCATACATCATTCCTACATTTAGGAAAAATTAAGCATAAAATATTTTGAAGTGATTTATGTTGTTGAAGGTCATATAAAGTGAGTGAAAGATTAGGAAAGAAAATCCTTGAAAAAGAACACAAGAGAGTTTTCTCACACATCTGAAGCTTGGACCTATTTTCTCAATATGCTCCAGAAGTATCAAAACCTCATCCAAGTTTTATATGCCAGAGAAGGATTCGGATGAAATCTGGCAAAATTTTGCTCTGCATTTTTCAAGTTCAGTCAAGCTTGAAGTTCCAAACAGTTTTGATGAGGGAACATTTTTTTTATGATGATAATAAAAGTTAAAACTCTTCCAATAAAGTTTAATTTTTTTATAAAATCAATATCTTCTGTACAGACTCACCTAATTAATGTTATTCTTAAACAAACCATTTACCTTAAGAAATTATTAACATTTTGGACTATTTTCTTTGTTCCATTGTTGGCACTTAAACTGTCATGGAAAATGGTTAGCAAAAGTTGATCTAGATAGTGAAATAGGCAGAAAGCTTAAAAAAAACCAAGCATAAATAAAAATTAAATTTCTCTGGTCAGATCCAGATTCCTTGCACTGGCTGATCTGAACAAGTGTTTTACAGAATTAAATCCTTTTTCCTTATAAATGCATTCATTTCTATCAATTAGCATCCCTCAAGGGCTCACTTGTTTCAGAACAGATTTTCAAACAAAGTGGCTCTACCAAAATCCCACATTAAAAATTCTAAATATGTCATAGTATTGCTGAAAAGGGAAACACATGCACACTTGCCAAGTTCCAAAACTAGAATGCTCCAGATACAGGTTAACTGGAATTTTGCTTTTTGAAACAGGATTTAATTTACCAAAGTCTCCTAGAAAATAGCATCCAGTTATGAAGCACTTGTCATTCAAACACTGGCTTGTCTCTCATGGGCTGCAATGAATGAGGAGGAAAGGTGGAAATTGGATGGATACTCAGCAATTTGGTAGCTCCAGTTTCCACCAATCTGAGAATGCTTTATCTGCTAGCATTTATTTCAATAATGTAACTTTTTTGCTTTTAGTGTCACATTATATTTATGCAAGACATAAAATATTGTTCTGATATTAGAATCTGTAGGGCTTTTGTCTTGATTGTTTCTCTGGTTGTTTTCTAAGGGTTTTACAACAACAATCTGGACTATAATTGTAAATTGTTAATATATTTCAATTTGGTGCAGATACCGGCATAGAAAAGATGATTGTTAAATTTTTTAAGGATTAGTTGTAACCTGGTCATGCATGAACATAGTAGTCTGCAAGACCAGTTTCTGGAAACCAGATTATACTGTAAAAAACCCCAAAAACCACTGTGTAAAAAAAAAAAAAACAAACCAACCAAACAAACAAACAAAATCTGTGGGATGGATCAAGGCACTTTTGCAATTTTAATAGCCTCAGCTGAAAACATTAAAACTGCAGGCCTATGATTTTAATCTCAGACAGAGAGATTCATTTGCCTTATATAGCTGTAGGTAAGGCAGTGTTTATCTACAGGACCCAGGAGTGTTTCTCAGCTCCAGGGTTTCTGTCCTAAATCATTCCTAAATCATGTCCCAGCCTGATCCTGGGATGAGATCAGCTCTGAGATCACTTCTTTTCCTGAATTTTTCCATAGGAAGGAAGTTTTGGCTTTTAAACTGACTGAAGTTACCACAGATGACTGCTATGACTGAAGGAAGAACAAGTAGCTGATATATGTATTCCACTAATAAACCCACAAGCTGATCTCTTACCTGTCTTCTAAAAGGGGAGCATCCATAGACATCATAATTTATATTTGTTGAGATTAGTAACAAAAAAAGTCTTCCAAGTTTTGCTATTATTTGAAAAGATCGGTGCACCACAGTTTGTTCAAGCAGGGGTGATATTAAAAGAAAGGTATAGTATACAATGACTAATAGTTCATGAAATTCATCATAATAGCTGTGGTTTCTTTTCTTAGCATGGGTAAGTTTGGCAAATTACCAAATCAATTAATAAATAGCCTTTGTAGCCACCTTCTGAGCTAGAAAAAGTTCAGATATTCTTTTACGTTCTTACTAATGTGAATCTAATCTTCATCTGAATCACACTAAGGCACATTTGTACACATTTTCCCATGGCATGGAAGTCAACAGCCATAGTGTGATTTATGCCACTTTGTCTTTTATTTTCAAAAAATGGTATTCCCACAAATCCCTTATGTTCCATAAAAGAAAGGTATTAAGAAAAGACCTCAAGTACTCATTTCTGTGCTTTGTAAAATATCTTTCTTGTCTCTTTCAAATGTATTTACAATCATTTTGAGCTACCTATTTCATGAACAATTCTTGACCCTCATGTGGCACAGTAACACCATTATTGATTACATAGCAACATATTTTAACTTGATTAATTATATTCCAGAACAATTGAAAGAAGTATGTAAGAGCTATGAATATTAAATGATAGTGAAATGGAAATTTCTTTAATAATCAATTTTTATTAAAGTTATGTTCAATAGCCAACTTAATAACTTTACCATTTATAGTTAGAAGAATAAGTCTTGTATGTATTCTATTTGTTATCCAGTTACTAAAGGCCCATTTCCTCAGGGAGTGGAGGGAAGTTTGATCTGGTTTTGTTATATTAATTTAATAAAAAATTGAATGAGGATGAACTTCTACTTTGTCTGTCAGAAGCCATTGGCTATTTCAGGTCCCAGATGCTCACCAGAGGACAGAGTCTCCATAAATAACAGAGATAAGTCCTGCTCCACTGAAGTCATTGGAAACATTTGTTATTCCTTCACTGTGAGACACAGTTCACTCAGACATATAAAAAAATTCAACTGGATAGGGTTTTTTTTTTAAATTTTTTAAAAAGCTCTATTTTATTACTGTCTATTACCTTTATCATTACTCCTGGATGCAGGAGAATCTAAAAATAAAGAATTTCATTTGACTTTATCTCCACAACTCCATGGAGAACAACAGAGATTATAAGGTGAGGCTGCTCGTTGAGCCCGGTGGTGTGGGATGGAGGGTGGCTGTCCAAGGACACAGGGGAAGATGTGCTAAGGACAGTCCTGGGAACAGGCTGCAGCCATCACCCCTTGTACTGCAGCAACGTGGGCTCTGAGAAGGTTCTGAGGTCTCAGACATGGTAGAGGCTGAAGGACTATAAATCCCTTTTATTTACAAAAGACCTGTTGGAGAACCTGCAAAGGCAGATGGAAAAATGTGAAGCAGGGTGGATGTTGCTCGGAGGCTTCTGGTTAAGTCATGCCTGGGCAGAGGTGGATACAGTGCCACAGAGAGGAAGGGACAAGTTAGAATGTTCAGCAGTGCCCTGCACAAAGCCACCAGTTTGGGTTCCCCAGTATGTAATACATACTGACCCACTGGTTCAAGCCCAGCAGTGACATGGCTTTATGATCCATCAGGAGAGAGTGAAGGAGTGAAGTTTGTTTGATTAAGGGGGACCTCATTGGAATATTCAATTACCTAGAGGCAAATTGTAGGAGAGGCTGAGACAGACATTTGTTTCTGCAAGCTGTGTTTGGAAACAAGAGAAATGCTGATCAGGCACAAGTGGGAGAAAAACAATCACAAGAAGCATGTCCAGAAATGCTATATTCTCTTCAACCCTGAATATATTCAAAATTCAGTTAGATCCAGACCAGTCTGGTCAAATTTTGAAGTCAGGCTTAACTCCCCTCAAGAGGGTAGGGACTAGAGTTCTCTGGAGGGCCCTACCAGCCCAAATCATTCTGTGGTTTAGCACCTTGTGTAGTAATTGGGCCAGGATTTTCATTATACCACGTCTCTGAAAGCAGATGGGAAAATCACCAAATAACCTTTTTTGAACCAAGTGGCATGTAAAGATTCTTTGTCATTCTAGGTGAAAGAAAAAAGATGAGCCTGCGCACTAATAGTAGTTCTGCTTGCTAAAACAATAAGATCATTAACTGTCTTCAGTGTTTGACAGACTGCTACTTTTAAGATAATCAGATTTATTTTTTCCAACGGGCATATTAAACATATTCTGAAATTGCTGTTTGGAAAACTTATATTTCTTCAAAATTCTTTTCCAGAATACTGCCAGGGATTTAAGTTATGAATTGTTGCTATTCTGGCTCCCAGTTTGCCAGATTTGACACTCTATAAGACACTTTCTTTCCTATACCCATTTAAAAACTTAGGGAAATCATAGAGAATCTAAAAGAAACAGAATGGTGTGTTATATGCAAGAACAGGTTTAAAGCTCTGAACCACCATCAGCAGTGAAGATCCAAACTCATTCAGATTCAATCATTTATTAGAATACTCACTTAAAGTTTAAGGTAGAGTGAAAATATGGATTAAATTGTATATTATCTATACTATGAAGTAATAGAATATTAAATGTCTATTCAATACAATATGCAATTTAGTGACAAATATTTACAGTGAATTTTATTGTTAGATATCCTTTAAATATTGAGGTATTGCTCTGAAAATTACAGGTTCTGCAGGCAAACTTCTCAGCTTTTGAAAAGTTTGGTAAAACAAAAACATTGGTAATATTTTCCCTTTGAAATGATGGTATTTTTTCATTTTGAATTAAAAATAAAACAATCCACCAACCAAATAAATGCTACCACTTCCTTTCAGGAGAAATAAACCCATAAAATTCTAGTTTTCTCTATCCTTTCAAATGACAAAATATTAATAACATGTCAGTGAAAAGTTAGTCTATTTTATGGGCTATCAACTCTGTCCATTTCATGGGCATGGTAGTCAAGGAAGAGGACAGCTTTAACTTCAAGGTTGAGCAAATAAAATAAGTTTTCAATCAAGCAATTTAAACTTCACTTGTCCTAATAGAGTAGTTAGCAGAAAGAATGTGAACCGGTATAAAATTTCTTCCTGCCACTTTCCCTTGCTCAGAATCTCTGGTGTATGAAGCCAAACTTTAGCTATTGACTGTGTGTTGAATTGGCTAATGGATAAAGCATTCTAAAAAAAGAGGTTTGCCCTGATTTTGACTACTCTGTGAGATCTTTGCTTTCAAACTGTCATTTGTTTGGCAATTGTTGGCATTTAGTCCAACTGTGAACATCACAAATAATTACTGTAAATGATTTTGAATTAGGGATCTTGAGTTATTTTAGAATTTTTTTGTGTTGCGATATTTCATTGAAGAGCTATGTCCTTTATATATTTGTTTTAGTTAGGCACCTTTCAAATCCAAAAATATCTAATAATATCTGATTACCACATAAAGGAATAGCAGCATAACTGCTATTTATAACTTTGAAATCATTACTTTAAATATCACTTTAAAATACCTGTAAAATTCCCTCCATGGTGTCAGTCTTAAATCTTCATTCACTATAATTCTATCATCTATTTCCCTCCAAGGAGTCTCTTTATTTGCACTCCTCAAAAGTATATCAATATTATTATTACTTATATTACAGTACTGTCTGGAGCAGGAACCTGGAGCTTTTGGGCCTCGAAGCATTATATTCTCCACAAGTACCAATAAACAAGAGTTCCTTTACTAGAAATTTACAGAGGTTAAAGAAATAAATGTTGAAAATAAAGGTAATATTATCATATTTGGGGAAGAAAAAAAGGATTTTTTCCATATCACACAAGGAGAATGAAATACAAATCTTTGCAGTCTTCGGAAAGCATCCAAAGTTTCCCAATCTATTTTATCACCTCTAAAGTTAAAGCTGCACGTGGTAGGATCTTTAGCTTTTGTTACCCTCAAGCCAAGGGGAACACACTTGCGTGTTCATATAGATAACTCTGTGATTACTCAGAGAAAGTAAGGATAGGATATTCACGTTAGATATTCTTGGTAGCTTTTCATGTTCCCTTTAAAATAGCAGCAGCCACTCTTCCTCTATCTACTTACCTCTATGTTAATTGTCTGTGTGATTTTTGAACCTAGGTGAGCCTCAATCCTCCATTCTTCTGGCCTCAAACAACAATCACATGTGTAGAATATATTTATCTAAATCAAAACACACAGGGCCACACCCTCTGACTGTGCCTCACAAGTTTAATCCTGAAGGCAGCCACCAAACCGCTTGCAGAAGACACAGGTAGTGGTGTACTGAGGATGGCAGGTTTTGCCTGGTATGTGCAAAAGTAGACACATCTCTGCCACGTGGGAAATGGCTCAGTTCCACCTACACCTCAGCCATGGGTCCTGCTCCATGGCTCAGGTGGTGCCTTCAAGTCACAGTGCCTCTGGGGAAAAGCTCCAGCATGGTCTTGCCTTTCTCTGCCACAGAGTTGCTGGAAGCACCAACACTGCTTCTGAAAAATGTAATTAAGGAGATGAAATTTTCCCCACAGAGCTCTCCCAACTCCTTGCCCACTCCACGCCAGTATCCTACAGTATGACATTTTATCACCACCTTTCTCCCAGTAGACACGTAATTGAGGCAAGTTTAATGAGTTTTCCAACAATTAAAATTACTTTATTTTTATAACACTCCAAGTTACAAATTGTTTTTCTAATCAGGTATTTCAGAAATGGTGGACAAACGCTCAGTAGATGCAACACAATGCTCTGACAGCAGGATGAGGTTCAACCTATTCTGGACACTCCTGTATTGAACTCTAAAAACAATTAAAAGAAAGCATAACATTTGAGGAGAAATTTTTTCTTCTTCTTGTCATTCACTCTCTCCAAGTTGCCTCATGGTATAATACATAGTTTCCTGTGTCAAGGCAGGTCAAAACTTCTCAGACACTTGTACAAACTATTTTTAGAAACTGTAGAGCTGGCTAGTCATAAAGGAAGCACAATATGAGGGAAGATAAAAAGGTTGTAAGAGGTAAATATTTCTTGTGGTACAGGCCACACCTAAGAGAGCTTCTATGCATTCATCCCTGCATGAGATGGATCTGTGCATCCTAAACCAAAGAAATTCTGTATTTCTAGTCCAACCAGCTAAACAGAGCTGGATAAAGGATTTCAAGCATACTTATTATTGAAGATAACTGCAGATGGTACATTATTAAATTTTATCTCTTTCAAAGTTCAGAACAAATTTTTGGTGAATTTCTTAGTGCCTATGTACACTCAAAGGAGTTCTTGACTGTAAACTTCATCAGTCAAAATAATATGTGTCAGGATATGTCTAGCAATGCTTAGATCTGGAGAAATGGAAATAATGGAAAAGCACAGTGTTTTTCTTAAGAAAAAAAAAAGGAAAAGGTTTAAAGTATTATTGTCCTTCTGAGAATTTTTTTAAGCCTTCTGGGAGATTGGCACCATATACTAACTTGTAGCCCATGAGGATTTTGTTTTCCTTCATTTCACTTTGCCTGTGTTATGAACTACTGCTTTTATTACAGAATCTTGGCAGTCACCTACTTCTATCAGCTTTTGCTGCTCTGTAATAAGGGTTTTTCCCTAAGGGATACCACTTTCAGCTGGTTAATATTTTCTCAAGAGTTGTTTATCTAGGGAGACTAGAAAAGTACTTGTTCCTAAATACTGTAAAGATCAGTTGGAGAGCAAATCAAAGTGTTTCAAGACTCATTCAGCAAGCTTCATATGCCTCTCACATGATTTATTTCTTTTTGTTTCTAATCAACAGGCAATGAAGAGGAGCTATTATTTCAGCTGATAATTACTACATTATCTTAATGTGCCCAAGAAGTGGGTACATATTAAAATAACCTTTGTAGCACTTGTTCCAAGTTCTTGCTATTTTTATACAAGAAGATTGCTAAAAAATGAGTATCAGGGTATCTTCTTCAGGAAAGTAGTTTACATTATACCCTTGCACACAGAGGGATGTTGTTTCAGGAAGAAGGAACTCACCTTTGTTACTATGGAATAATGGAGTCAAGCTATTCAAGGTCTACCCAGGACAAGAAATTTAATCACAGAATTCCAGACAACCTCAAATTCACAAAGTACAGTAGGAATTCAAAGGTATCAGGAGTAGGGCAGAGCATGGTGATATATTACCTTTTTCATTCTCTTGTAAAACAGATCATTTACATTTCCATAAACACAATACAAGATAAGGTGTTAAAATGTCAGTACTCATTTCCTAAATCTCCATTTACTTCTGTTTCCTCTGTTGATTGATCTTAATGGATGAATCTGATTCCAGTGTCCCAGCCAGGACCTGCACTTCTAGTCAAATAGAAAAGTCACATCTCTTCTTTTGTTTGACTACACAGTTTTCTTTGCTGCCCACTATTCTCCTCATAAACTCCAGACAGCTGTTTGAGACAGTTTACATAAGATGAGGATCCTTCTACTTTTTGGATATGTAACTACTGGTGATATAAACTGTTGAGCTTTAATCCCTCCCTAGGCAAAGCACAGAGGGTGATTTCTACTTAGTCCTTTCCCTGCTCAGCAAGGCCTCTGATAACACACCTTGACAAATATGTGCCTTTTCAAAGACGAAACCATATATTTTCCAAGGCTATATAGGACAAATGACTGCACACGTTTCTTCTTTGTTTTCCTGTGTTCCTAGGCAACCTGCTACAGACACAACTTAAACTGGGAATTCACATTTATCTTCCTTCCATTCATCCATGATGTAAGGCACTTACTGTCCACTTGGTTATTTCTAAGATATTAAAACAGTAGTAAGAGAACACAGCCTTCCTCTGCATATATTCAGTTTGCTCTCTTGGGTAGCACTGCCATTTGTTTTATATCCCTTTAATTAAAATTGCCATTGCTGGCATTCTTTTTTTAATCTGCAAGGTTTTGTGCAAGGTAAATATTCATGTTTTTAAAAAGGAGTGGGGAGAGAGAGACAGTCCCATCACTTGCATTTAATCACACTAAACAAGCTCTTTAGACAATTTGTTCTGAAATTCCTCTAATTAGAGCTTGCCCTCCAGGTAATGCTCTGATCTGATTTACCAGTGAGTATAAATTAGGGACATTATGTAATTAGCTCTAAGACCACAAATAGAAGGAACAGCTGGGTGGCTCGGAGGGGAAGCAAATAAACAGCTCCCATGAGATTTCTTAATAAAAAATTATAATAAAAGTCCCTTCTTCTAGATACAGTCATCAGTGACTGCTTTTCTAGCCTTATGTACAAAGGGATCCTATATTTGAATTTGCTCTGAGAGATGGCATTTGGCCATTCTTCATTAACCTGGCATCTCTTCAGACACTGACACTCTGTGAAGGGTAGCTGGAGATTCGTCTCACAAAGGAACCATCTTATTCAGGAGAGATTAATATTTTAGGTAACTGGCAAAAATATCTCCATGGATTAGCAATGATTATGTCATTCATTCCCCATGAGTAATACCTAAATCCATCTCCTCACTTCTCTGCAATTTCTGTCTTCATTTTGGCTCCTGCCTATCTCTAACCTGAAGTCTTATCCTCTTACATGGGACGAGGCTTAAAGAACAACTTAGTTGCAATGTCCCAACACGAATTTTAATGTACAATAAATATAGACTGTTGAAATACTGGCTTAAAAATATTTTAGTGTCTTAGTTTCTTGACAGTAACAACTGTAATCCACAAAAGCTCCATTCATGACCTGTCTGATTTTTGCTTTTCCTGAAGACCGTGACATCATCTCTAAAATTTTCATAAAATAATCAAAGTCCAAAAATACTTTACCATGTCTTAATACACTTAAATAATATCTTTATATTTCCACTTTCAAGTGCTGCTTACTTCACTGTAATGAATGCAGTATAATCTTGGTAAACGTATCACAATTCCCAGAAATATTTATAGAACACACCTAAGCTAGGATGTAACTGTTCCCTCCTTCTTTTCTTACCAAATAAAAAAAAGATGTTGAATTGAAAGAGGCATAAAATTTGATCTGAAAGAGGCTGGAATGGTCACTGGCTAAAGTGGCTGATACAACCTCAGCATATTTTTTCTGGCCTTTCTTCTTACTGTTTGTCATTTGATCTTAGATAAAGACCACAAGTCAGAACTGTACCCATGTTCTACTCAGCTGTACTGAGATGAACTCTGTTCCAGTAGTCCCCAGGTGGAGTGTCCTCCTCACACAGTAATCCCTACAAGCTTTTTACACTTGTGGGTGGAAGATGCAATGTCCAAATATGGCTTTCTCACATCTCCTGTTCCACAGGTAGTGATGGTTAGAATGAGAGAAAACTCAGAGGAGAAATACTAAAGCTGTAATATTGTATGCTATATTTAGTAATCTATAAGCTTAATATATAGATTGTAGTATAACATAGTTAAAGAAAAAAAATATCAAGAAATCATGACACCAGAATACTCTTGCAATATTTTTCATAGATGGTTACATAGCCAGAACTACTCCTTGTGCCTCCCTAATCCACAGATACTTCAATCAAGGTGACTAACTAAAAGGCATAGCCCCTAAATTCTCTACCTGGCCACGTGGTGATTTAACCCTTAGGCAGCATCTCACTCACCAGTTTAAAATCAGATGTGAAGATTTACTCACTGGTTAAATAAATACAGTGATGCATTGGATACAATAAACCATGGGAAGAAAGGTGATTGGGTAAATATGTAAGAGGAAAGATTCACTGCTTGTATCTATCAACATATATTTCTGAATTCTAAATTAGATCCCAGAACCCTGATAGATGCAATTATTCCCCTCCTTATCACTGTGTATCTGTCTCCCTAAGAAAAAAGATAAGATTTATGTGAGGAGGAAATAGGGAGATTTTCTCTTTCATACATTATGTGGTGCAGTTGGCTCAGGTCAGGAAATTTTGTAATTTGCCATTACTATTGCATTGTGTCCTAAGACCCAGAAATTCCTTATGCTACCCATAAGCTGCTTAAGTTTATGCATGACTTGTCCTAAAGCTTCCAGTCCCAAGAGAAATTTTCCATCACAGTGTTTTCATACAAAACAGAGAAATTACTCTAAATTTCACTACACCATTTATTTTTCACTAGGTATGCTATTTAGCATTTATAGCAAATCTCTTTGCAAATACCTTGTCACTAGCAGGGACCTACCAAGTAAGTCATGGGGTATGTAATATTACACATCATCATAACTCTGAGGGCTTGTATCATGCTCTGAATATTTGACTCTGTAGCAAATGTCAATGACAGAACATTTTCTGTGTATATTTATCACACCTAAATGTTAGATCCACTCGCTGGGAAAAAAAGGTACTGTGTTTATATGTATAAATACATGCATACATGTATGTGTGTGTGATACATATCCAAAGCTCTCACCAAGTTCTCTAACTATTCTAGGATTTG
This sequence comes from Notiomystis cincta, assembly GCA_013398075.1. Taxonomy (NCBI): domain Eukaryota; kingdom Metazoa; phylum Chordata; class Aves; order Passeriformes; family Notiomystidae; genus Notiomystis; species Notiomystis cincta. The sequence goes on from VZRX01012499.1 coordinate 67,290, forward strand.
AAAGAGAGTATGGACTGCTTTCCAAGTTCAAAGCTAATCATGTGGCCCTCATGACAACATGCTATTGTATTTACCTTCTACTCAAGCCATTAAGATTCACCAGAAAATCAGGTAGATACATGTATTTTAAAAATACTTTTTTTGCTGGAGTGGAGGTTGCAATGCTGTCTACCCTGCTTAGGTTTAATTTTGATTATTTTTTCAAATGGCTCTGAGCCAAGAAAGCATTTATTCAAGCCATCAAATGAGAACCTTACATTTCTATTTCATTTGAATCAGTCCTCTTACTTTTTCCCCATCTACCCTTGTTTATATACTTTAAAAGCATAATCATTTCTAATTCAAAATGCTTCACTTAATTAAGTGAATAAACGACTCATTTCTCTATTTTTTTGAATTGCAAAGACTTGCTCTCATCAGTGCAGAATAAATACAAACTAGCACCACTCTTGTTCAGAAAAAAAAAAGGAACCAATCCATACCAAAGAGCAGAAAGAGTAGAAAGACAAATGGAGGCTAGTTTCTCCACAGGAGAATATACATGTTTGAGTGATCAGATAACCTCCTCTTCTACTCCAGTTTTTGTAAAGATTGATTAGTATTATTTTATAAAATCACAAACTCACACACTAATTCTTTTATGGACCACCATTTTCTGATTCATTGTTTGGCTTTTATTTATTAGACTTCTGACACAAACTATCTGCATGAAGAGAGTTTTGCCATTTTTAGGTTTATAGAACTTGGGATTGTTCAAAATATTCAGATATGGATATGAATAAAACATACACAGATAAAGCCTTGAAGTTACAAGAGAACACAAGTGACTCCTTGTCTTAATTTCTTTAAGCACTTCTCAGTGTTTATGACTTCTGGCTTTAACTCGCTGTTTGTTTCTTTATCAAAGGCTTCAAAAATGAAGAAAATCTATTAAAATTAAGATATTTGCACCTTATTTCAAGAAAACAGTTACTACAAAATTCAGCTTTAATAGAAGTATCATTTTTGTGTTTAATCTAAAATGGATTTTGAACTCTTTCCAAAGCCTCAAAGGAAGCTATTGAGATGTTCATCACAGACCATTGATGCTTCAGACAGCCCTGCTGCACCTCTGATTTTTGAAAGATCCAGTGTCCTTCCAACGATTGGGTTAAGACCTGAGCTGACCTCAGAGTGCCCTTATAAAAGGCCAGTCTGAAATAAAGCAAATTTAAAGACATTTTCTTTCTGGGACATGCAGAATCATATTCAAGCCTCAGAGAATCTTGATTAAAAGCAATGACTGTTAGAGAAGTCTTCATTATAATAAGATTTGCCTACAACTAAGGGAACTGGCTTTCATAATGTTTTTTATATTTTTACCCTAGGAATATCTCCTTAGGGTATCATTTCAAAAAGAAAACATGACAGAAGACTTCTAAATGTGGAAGTTAAGTAAATACTGCATAGATATGAATAATTTTATTTATAATCATGTTGGCCTCCACAATTTATGCCGTATATTTCAGAAATTTTACAGCACAGTCATTTGAATTTCAATAAAATAGGTGGATCTGCACATGTAGCTTTCATTAATTATTGTAAAGAATGGCAAAATAGCATTTGATGTGGTATCTACAATCTATTGCTTTTTTTTTCCTGTTTCCTTCATTAGTTTGCACAGACAGGTGTATACAAACCTGTTTAATTTTTTTTTTTAATGAAATCTTATGCAGGTTTTATCTTAGGTTTAAACTGAAGCAATATGGTATCACAGGAATTAGTACAGAAGTATATTTGGCTCCTAAGCTGATTTTCTGTTTCCATGTATGACTGTACTAGGGGCTTAGAACAAAATTAATACCAAAAGCTAAAGAATATGAGTGAATTCCGATGTAGTGGTAACACATTTATAAATCAGTAAGTCTGATCTATGACTAAATTCTACTTAGACTATTTCCTGGTAGTATCAACAGAATAGGGAAAGATTTGAGTAGTAGCACATCTATTGCATATATTGAAATTGCCTGCTCAAGTATCCCTTGCCAGATTCATGAGGTTCATATTCAGTTGATCCACTGGACAGAAATTGTTTTCTTCAGGGCAGCCCCAGCCTTACCATGTGTTTTGATGGATTTTTGAAACCCTTCAGTAGGTACTAAATGCCCTGGGGAGCTTTGATTCAGGTATGAGTGGACAAGAACTGGAGACCCAGGGTTAAGTGCTTGCCAGAGCTGGTGTCAGTGTCACTGAGGAAGTGAAAGTTTTTGGTAAACAAACAGGAAGGGGATGGGCAGGAGAAAGAGGAAATCTGGGAGTTGGTAATCATCCTGAAATCTCAACCATGTGCTTGAGCACATCATGAAGAGTAAAGTCACACCAGTGATTGATTACATGTCTACACAACAAGAATTCAATCAAGGGTGAGTACCTAACAAATGAAAATTTTACTTTAATTACTATCTTAATGCACCAGTTGCTGATGAAGAAATAGCTACAGCACCATTTAAATAGTAAAAGCTTCACTTGCATTCGTTATATCAAGGACTATAAACCCCAAAACTTGTTATTCTGGATCTGCAGCCAACTGTAGCTCTTCTTTTCAGTGAGATCCCACACACAAAGAACTAATGTCCAGTTTGTGAACCCGAGCATCAGCAAGGAGGAAAAAAACCAGGAAATATCTTACTTTGTTTGATTGAATTAAGAATCTACAAATGTTCTGAAGCCGTGCTTTTCATTCTGTCTCTATGTGATGAATGGTGAGTAATAGCAAGGTCATAATGAACACTCTATTGGCTTTTTATTTCTTTTTAGCTAAGCAAATATATACTTACATACTTACACTACATAGATTTACAGTGAGAAACTATATATTATTGCACACTACTACAGTGATGTTGTAGTACTGAATAAGCAATATACCCGTGGATATTTGGGATACATGGATCCCTTACTACCAATGAATTATAGCAATATTTTCATCAATCAACTATTAAAACATCAGGTGGTCTGTATCTATTTTATAGAAATATTTTTTGAATATTTAGAGTGTTTTGAAAATGGTTTTACCATTTTTATTTTTCTTCAGCTGTTAAAATACACAACTAATATCACATGGAGAATATTTTTGAGATGGGAGAGAAAAAAGGAAAGAAAAAAATGAGAGGAAAAATATTTTAGAAAGTCCAGAAGTGACTTGGAGGATCTCAGTGTTGCTATTTTATGTAAAATTCCTCTGGTACCAAATTAAAAGTAATCATTCTGCTTGTGGGAAAAATACATGACTGTCAGGACTTACAATGGGAAATGTGCTATGCTAGGAAAGTACGATTTGCCAGGAAGAAAAAGAAATTGTTTGATAGGCACAAATGCAGTAAACAAGCAATTTCAGTGTTATAAAAATAACTTCTATTGTACTGAAAAACAATCTTTCAAGTGATGAGATCTCTTTTTTTGTTAGGAGATTAATAACACCTGTGAAGTGTTACAATTAAATAATGCTTGAAAATGCAAGCATTTGTTTGCATAAAATAAATCATTCACAAGTGAAAATGTGTCTGAAAGTTGATCTAATTTTGATTCAGCAAGTATTCCAAATAGGATTCCAGATCTTAATAATAAATTAATAGTTTTTGGAGGTTTTTTAAATGCAAAATCTAGAAATGTAATCTTTGAAGAAAATTTTATTATTTTGAATATCATAAGATAAAGGGCCAGGTTGGGTTTTTTCTTTCTTTGTTTTCATCTTCCCTGGACATTGTTGTGAACAATGACTTCTTCTAGTTCATGTCTTCAATCAAACAATCCCTTCATGTTCTGAGTCAATGTATTAAATGATCAGTTATGATAATATTATTGGAATTTCTAGTTCTGATTAAAAACAGCATTTGAAAACTGAGCTGATAATTGGTAAGTATAAAATTAAACAAGTAGTTCTTTAACAAATAACTTTGAATTTCTGAAGGACAAAATAAATTCCCCTTGTGCAGTTAACTTATTAGCTGCCCTGTTTAAAATGAATTTCCATTATCAACATTGTCAATATGAAAATCATGCATGTTTTAGTTTAATAACCTGTATTTAATAATCTGTGTGAAAGTTAATGTTTCTTCTAGCAAGCTGGAGAGAAGTTTCCTGAATATGTGTTTTTCAGGGAATATATGAGAGGATTACCCTTTCTGCCTCTGCAGAAACTTTAATTTCTGCTCCTAGGAGGTATTAAGATGTGCACCTAAAAGGTTTATTGAAAATGGGTGATAGAAATCTGCATGAGGGAGACAGGTCTGTGCGCCTAGAGTGACTCTTCCCTTGATCTTCCCCCTTCTCTACACACACAGAAGGAACTAAAACCCAGTTTCAGTTCAGTTTCAGCTTCAGTTCCCTTGTTTCATCTGTCCTTTTAATAAAACTCTCAGGCCCTGCCTATGTAAAGAAATGGCAATAGATCAAATGTGACAGGAACCATATAAATTCAGTTACTAAAATGTGAACTTCTGGCTTAAAGCAGAGTAGACTGCTAACATGCTGAATATAGAGATTAGAATTTTAATCTTGATGAAATCATATCCGTAAAGATTTTTTTCTTAAATGAACCTTTTTGTAGTGGGTTCTAATGCTGCTTTTCAAATAAAAATGTGAGTATGAATTATCATTTGCATAATGTGCATGAATCAAATCCAAAACCATGTTATTTTTATGTTACTGATCCAAGTATTTTTAATTATAAACAGAACACCTATGTATTTTCATCAAGTTCCCTTAAAATGCTGTATTAAGGGATATATTATCCTGTATATTTTCTCATAATAATACATATACCAAAATCAATATAGAAATGGAGACAAATGTCAGCAGTGCAGATCAGGTCTTAATTCGTACCTCTTTTCTGTCTTTAATACTCAGAGAGCAAAATTATGAAGAAATACTGCAGAGAAACTTGGTGTCCATTTCCGGAAATGTATCCTTCAATCTGATCCTCTCCATGAACCTTATAAACACACAGTAGCCAAAATGCATGCTATAAACTAGAGAATTAATTTTACTGCTGAGAAGTCAGTGTTCTTTTCCACTCAGAAAAAAAACACATAGAAAAAACACATAAGATCATTATTTTTGTGAAGTTAAGTATCAAAGAATTAACAAAAACACCCATCACAAATGTTTGATTTCAGCTGAATACCAGAGAAAGCTTCTAAAAAGCATAAAATAGACAAAAAACCAAAACAAAATAAACAAACCAACCAAAAAAAAAAGCTTCAGGAATCAAATATATTGCCTTTAATTATAAGAAGTTTAGAGTAACATGTTGCTCCATTTTTTAAATCTGAGATCAGAACCAGAATAAAAATACATAAACACACAAAAGAAAGTAATTATGGATAACATTTTATCACATATGCTCTGCAGTGAATCTTCAAAGAATATAATGAAAAGCTGTTTGGGAATTAGGTGTTATCTATATTTGATGTCTTAGCATGTCTGTGGCACCTGTAGCCAGGTGATCTCCTGTAGTCTGACAGAAGAGTAACTCTCTTCATTGACCCTTACCATTGTCCTTACAAGATACTCTTCTATTGGCATGTAACAGCAAATGCTCTTATTTAAGCTTAGCAAGCTTATTTTGGTTCACAAAGAGCACTACACCAACACTCTGGTCAAGACAAAACTAAGTTACACCGTGCTTCCACCTTTGAATTTCAGCCTCTTCAATAACAGGACTGCACAGGCATAAAAAGGCAATTAGCTCTGGTTTTGGTGACTGGCAAAAACCTTTTGTGATTGCACAAACTCTGTGGTGAAACGAGTCTCAGGTCATTCCGAGGGAATAGCAGGGTTCAGTTCATCGTTTTTGCTTTAAAAGGCAATTCAGTTCATCGCACATTTTGGCTAAACTTGGCTTTACTCTATATGACGTCAGAACATACATGTAGAAAGATCCTGTATGATATAAAAAAATGGTAGCTGTCCCAAATAGGATGAGTGATGAGCCTTGTTAGCTTCATAATAATAAAAATAATAATTTAAAAGTCACATACTTAAGATAATTCAAGCATCACATTAGGGAAAAAAAAGTAATTATTCGCAAATGCCTCAGAGATTTAAGTAGAAGGAGTTCAGCTTCTCATTTAAACATGAGTTGATCTGGCCAAATCTTATGAGCACACTAGGAAGGGGGAAACATACCTCTGCTGAGAATTTTCGTTTGAAATAATTTAAAGTGGAAAAACCATATTGAATTCAATTACCCAAATAAAGGAAAATAGATATAGAAAACATGTTCAAGTCATATGAAGAAGCAAAAAGCATCCATAATACGTGTTTAGACATTATGATCATAATACTTCAGAATGACAAAAAAGAAGGAATTATCAATATAAATATAATAGATACACACATGTACCTTTTAATGGTACTTAATACGTATCCTCAACCCTCTGAATCCATCTGTCATTGCTGTAAAAGGCATACTATTTTACCAGGAATATGATTGTTACTTAACAGAGATAAGAACCATATTATTCCTTTGATTCCTATTGCAAATTAGTTCAGGCCATGACTTATATGCATCTCTGTCCTTACGGAAGTTCTTTTGCAGGGTCCTCAAACTTATTCTGTAGTTCTACCAGAGAAATTGAAGTCCGACAGTGATTAATATTACATGTTTACTCTAAAGGTTTAAATTCCATAAGCTTCATAAGATTTTTTGCCAGTGATGTCTTGAAAATTTTTATGTCTTCTACCATCAGCTTTCTGATAATATTGCCCATGATATTTTTGAGTAGAGATCGAATCTTAACCATGAAGTAATTGAAGAAATATTTTATTTATATACACAATTAAAAGACCCATTCTTAGCCAAGGACATTATTTTCTTTATACCTGTCACTGAGTGAATTTTGGAAATGCTTCTGTACACAAAATGGTGTCAGGCTTTCATTTAAAGTTTATTGATTTGTGTAAGCTTGCATAAACTTGTACCTCACAGAGGTGTGAAAAGCCTTTAACTGATGTAATGGCTATAGTTTGATGTTTTCTTCAGATTTCTGCTTTTAAAACAAGCAGTGCTGACTAAAGAAATGTTCTGAACAGATGTTTGTAACTGAAGCAACATTGGTATTACTGCAGTTTATAATACAGTACGTCTTTGAACCTCTTTAAGAAAGTATATTATTCAGGAGCCAGTATTTATTGGCAATATTTATGTCGAACTTACAATAAGGGCCTTTATAGTACTGTATGTTTCAGTAAGTTTGTAGTTCAGTAACACATGGATAAGCCTTCTGAATTGAATGAATTCTCTGTTTGCCTTCTAATAATTTCCTAGTTAAATAAACTGAACAAACTTTTTGCAAGTATAACAAAAAAAGATAAGATTTTTTCTTCAGAAGAGGAGCTGCTACCTGCTCTTAATCAAGAACAATTTCTGGAAGCAAATTTTTTTGTTTGATTGGTTGGTTAGTTGGTGTTGAGGGAAGAGCTTTTATTGTGAACATTCATGCAGATCTGGAAATAAACCATTTAGTTCTTCAATGTATCATCAGAAATAAGCTGTAGATAATTATAACAACTTTTTCACATTTCCGCTGTCTAAACAAAAAGTGCAGTCCAGATGTCCTTGAGGCAAAGGTCCTTTACTAAAAGTTTACTATGTGACAAGAAAGGTAATATGACCCAATGGTTATATAAAAGATACATTGGTTTAGAGCTATGCTCTTTTACAACCTTTCTCTGATGCTGCATGGTGACTTTAGCTCAGACTGAGGAAGACTTTAATGTGGATATTCCAAACTGTTTGAATTTCAAAGCTTAATTATGTATCTGCAAACAGTAGATCAGATGTTTATGTATTTTTCCCAGAATCATAAAATGGTTTGGGTTTGAAGGAACTTTAATGAACATTTAGGTCCACTTCCTTTACCATGAGCAGGGACAGTTTCCACTAGTAGAGGTTGCTCAGAGCCCCATCCAACTTGGCCTTGAACCCTTCCAGGGATGAGGCATCTAGAACTTCTCTGGGAAACCCACTCCAGTACCTCATCTCCCCCAGAATAAAACATTTCTTCCTAATGTCTAATATACACATATTGTCTTTTAGTTTGAAGCCATTGCCCCTGTCCTATCACTATAGGCCCTTGTAAAATGTCTCTCTCCAGCTTTCTTGTGAGCCCCCTTTAGCTCAAAGGCTGCTATAAAGTCTCCCTGGGGACTTCTCCAGGCTGAACAACCCCAGCTCTCTCTGCCTGTCTTCATAAGAGGTGCTCCAGCTCTCTGATCACCTTCATAGCCCTCTTGTGGACTTGCTTCAACATCTCATGCCCTTCTCATGTATGAGGCACCAAAGGTGGATGCAGCACTGCGGTGGAATCTCACCAGAGCAGAGCAGAGGCACAGAATTGCCTCCCTCGCCCTGCTGGCCACACTGTTTTGGATGCAGCCTGGGATACAATTGGCTTTCTGAGCTGTGAGCACACACTGCCAAGTCAAGGTGAGGTTCTCATTCAGTAACACACTCAAGTCCTCCTCAGGATGTTCTCAGTCTGTTCTCTGACTAGCCTGTATTTGTGCTTGGGATTGCCCTGATCCAGCTGCAGCATCTTGCACTTGGCCTTATTGAGCTTCGTGAGGTTCACACAGCCCATCTGTCAAGCCTGATAAGGTGAAGCCATGTTGGCTGTCACTGTTCACCTCGTTTTCTCCACAGATAGATTCAAGGAGGATCTGCTCCATGATCTTGCCAGGCACTGAGGTGAGATTGACTGTCTGTAATTCCTTAGGCCTTCCTTACTCCTTTTTTAAAGTGTGGGTTATGCTTCCCCTTTTCCAGTCTATGGAAACTTCACCAGATTGCAAGGACGTCTCAAATATGTAGATAGTGTCTTTGGTACTTCCTCTGCCAGTTCTCTCAGGACTCTTGGATGCATCTTATCAGGTCCCAAGGACTTGCAAATCTCCAAGTTCCTTGGATGGTCTCAGAGCTGATCCTCTCCTACAATAGATGGTCTTTCATAGTCCCAGTCCCTGGATTTGCCTTCTGCAACTTGGGCGGTGTGGCAGGAACACTTACTGGTGAAGACTGAGACAAAAAAAAATGTTGTGCACCTCTCCCTTCTCCCTCTTCTGGATAAACAAATCTCCCATTTTCTTCTGAGAGGGCCTGTCTTCTTCCTATTCTTCTTTTTATCACCAGCATTCCTACAGAACCTTTTATTGCCCTTGACGTCCCAGACCAGATTTAATTCTATCAGAACTTTATCTTTCCTAACCTGATCCCTGGCTACCTAGATAGTCTCTCTGTATTCCTGTTGGGCTACCTGTCCTTGCTTCCACCTCCTGTAAGTTTCCAAATTTTGGGGCATTAGTGAAATTAACAGTAACCACCTTGTTGAGCAGGGTAGGAAGCAGTGAGTAATGCTGAGGAAAGGAGACTATTTCAAACCTGGTGTTTTCCCTTGCTTGGGGTTTCTAATGACAGCCAGCATTAAACACCTCTGGATTCACAGCCTGGATCTATGTGTAATGTTATGTGTGACATACATGTGTCAAAACCAACTAAACCTGTCAGGAAATGCCCAAATAACAATAAGACAGAGCCCTGCTTTAAGACAGCCTTAGCACAGTGACATCCAGCTCTGGCAGGATGACTACATTCTTAACTTACAAATTTGCAGCATATATAAATGACAATTCACCCCTGTAAACCTCAGGAGTCTAGTCAGAAGCCTATTCACCCTTTGCTCCCTCTGTGAGGGTATTTCAGTAACTACTGAAAGGCAATTCAGGCCCTCAGCAAGCTGACAGATTGAGAGAGCTCATCTCCACTTTAATGTGATGTTAGGCAGCTAAAATCCACATTTGTTCTTTAATGCCTAGAGTTAGGTAGGATAGTTCCTCCTGGTATCTAAAGGCTTTCCTAACAAATGCTTTCATGCAGATGTCATGAGTTACTTCCTCATACTTATCCAGAGTTTAAATATACGAGAACTCTTCTTTCCTCTGCTGTCCCCTAAGCAGCCCTGGCACTAAAATTTCTGTTACCTAATATGCTAGGGTCTGGGTGAGCTAAGTGAAATAGAAAAATGATGGATATTAAGTCAGTCTCAAAACTGATCAATGAAAATCAAAACCACTCCAAATGCAGCAATATCAAAATGAAAGAAAAACCTGTCCATATTTCTTTATTAGTCAGAAATGAGAGCAGCAGAAAAATGTTATGCTTTGTATGTCTTCAGTTTAGACAGGTGTAGATCTTGCTCCTAATAAACCCGCTTCTATTGGAACTTTCTTCTCAGGGTTCACAACATAATAGAGAACCCAGATTTAATAAAATATTTATAGAACTCTGTTAAAATAAGTAGCACTCTTTGCTCAGAAATCTCAGGTACTTTCTGTTCTGTTTCACTTCTGGTAAAGCTATTAGAGAAGAGTAGCCAGAAGAGTATCACCTCATTCCAGAGATGGGGTGGGAGCAGAGCTGGTGATGGGGAGTTGGAGGCCTCCCAGGGCAGCCTCTTGCTGCAGAAAAGGGGCCCTGGAAAGGTGTGAGATCATCCAGAGGACAGTAGCTGATGTGGACCCTGCATCAGGACCAAACATGGCTGAGACTCGAGTTTCCCCCGGTCTCTTTTTTTTTTTCAAAACATGTTTTTTTACATAGATTCAGTGAAAGGAATACATATAATGCCATTTTTCAGAAATTACCATAGAGAAAGAAAAACAAATAACAGGTATGCTATTTCAAATCCATATAGTTGGTATTACATAGAAATAGGTTTGAATATATAAATCAAAGTCTGAAGCTGATTAGAAATGAGACATTAATAATTTCTATTTTGATTGTAACAACATTAGTTTAATATCTTCTCTTTAGAAGGTGAGTTAAATCCTATAAACAAATTGACAAAAGATGTGTTACTTTAAAATAAAGTTATAAAATGACAGATAAAATGATTTCCTTGGTTCCTTTGAGGCTTGATACAGTCCATAACACTGTAGACACTGTGTAGACAAGCTACACTAATAAATTCCAGGAAACCTGTAATAATAAAATTATGTCACTATCCCAAAACACTGTGATGACAGTGTAGGGCAACTCCTTGTATCCTCTTGTGTATGTCCCTGAAACTGTGACACGAAGCTGTGCAGTCACAGGATATAGCAGCACACAATTCCATGAGAGAAGTAGAACTTGGAAGCCAAGAAAGTGAATTACAGTTTCATGAAGTCTTTTTAAAAACAGTTTGTATGACATTTCTCAAACCTACAGTACCTTTAAACCTAATCCAAGCTCCACTGAATATAGAAACTGAAATTTATTTTACAAGGCCTTGGGTCAGAGTTCAGGCCACATCTATTCTTAAGTGCTCACTTTAGTGATTACCTGTCCATTGTTTCACAAAAGGTATCTATTGAATTTCATCTCCTAGCAGAAGCTAAAAAAATGGATGGGAAATAAAATTTTGTCATTCTTTCATGTAGGTAATTAAGTATCTTAATAGACAACGAGAAAAGTGCAATTTTTTGCAGCACATCAATCCTATAACTGCTTTTCCCATTTTCCCCTAGTCAGTTTGCCATTCCCTAAGAACTCAATTCATAAAGCTTGAAACACACACCACAGAGAGGAAACTGATTCCTCAAGTAAATATTTCCTGTAAGCCAATGGGACCAGCACATCTTCAAATGAAGCCAAATCCAAAAGCATTTCTGATCACCTGTTTCAGATAATATTATTAGAAAAACATTTAATCTTTTTTTAACAGATCACTCATCACTAACCTATTTCCAGACATAGAAAACAGAATGTGCAACTATGGAAATATCTCTATAATCAGAGTAGTTACAAAAGTAGAGTTAAATATTCACGTATACCTTCTTTCTTCAATATACTGTAATATTTTATGGTAGATTATAAATTTACATCGAGCTATCTTCTCCCCTGCG
>VZRX01012499.1:79375-114599 GCA_013398075.1 Notiomystis cincta
ACTGTATTACTTAAACTGAACTTTTTCTTCCCATGCAGTGATATAAATAAGAACATCCATGCTCTTTCCAGTAAGTAACATTATGTTCTCACATTCCTTCTATATATCTAGGCCATATTAAGAACCTGAATAACTTAAGAGGCAAGGGAGTTTATACATAATAGCCTACAAAGAGTCAAAGCAGAAAAGAAACAACAAAAGCAAAATTATTGATGGTGGTGTTGGGATAGAAGTCTGCAGAACAGATTTTACCTAACAAATTAGTCTTTGTTCCAAGGCTTAGATCTGATGCATAAATAAGTTTAAAGGAGAATAAAGTGATGCAAGTTACATCTTCTGCCACTCTCTCAGCCCATAAATTATTCCAGCCTACCCTCTCACAACCTAACAACCAATATGGAAATATTAGCAGCATCATCCCCTTTTAGTTTGTTGCCTATCACATCCAGTTTGAAACTCTGTAAATACAGTGAGAAAATTTACGTGGATGCAAAAGTATGCATAATTCTGATACAACCCTACCCTTTCTCTAGAAACTTAGTTTAAACATTTTTTCTTTGAAACTATTACACAGTGTAAAACTTGAGTGTTAACAACTGCAAAGCTTACATAATTCTCACACTTCCCAGTCAGTTTGTAAAGAGAGGGTACCTAGTATTTTCAGAGTCAGAAAGATATTTCACTGTCCATGTGAAATATCATAAATATTCCAAAAGCATATAATTTTTTATACGATGAATTACCTCTAAGTAAAAGCTAAGTCAATATTTTTTTTATCCACTCCCCATAAACCCTTTCACTTTGTTACTCATCCAAAAAACATAAATAGTAACTTGAAATGCAACATTCACAACTCTGCGCTGCAGCATGCACAGCTCTGTGGTGTGTGCACACAAACATTCATTCCCTCTTATCATTTTCTTTCATGCATGGTTTATCAGATGTCTATAATACAAGCATTTTGCCAGCATAGACAAGTAGAACTTTATCCCACACAAGCAAAAACTTTTTAAGAGCTGCATGTTATGACCCACCCTAAGTTTTCCCCACTCCTCAGTGAAACTCTCTGTGTTGACAAAACAGTTTTTATCTTCATAGCTAAGTTAATTAGTGATTACAAATGTTCATAACCCCCAGCAAAATATACTTGAAGTCTGTATTACAGGCAAGTTTCAGCTTTTTTTAGCATAGCTGTAGGATTTGTTTTGTGTGCTTGTGGTTCTTCAAAACTAAAGAAGGGTAGTCTCCCACCTTCTTTTTTCCCCTCCAAACAGCAGAATCTTGTCAGCAATCAATCTGGAGCCTGTGTAACCAGCAGCAGGTTAATAGGTGACTGCTCCTTAGCTCAAGCCGTAATTTGTAGCACGTACCAAAAGTCATACACGTATCAGCCTATAAGGTATCACTTACTCTTATCTTACAAAGCTCTAAATTTAGAGACCTTATCTTTACCATGTAAACCCAGAGAAGGCAGGGAAGAATTAATAAACCTTCACCTCAGTGACTTGTGCTGCTGCTTTTGTGTTAGCAAAGGCATAGCTCCAGCTCAGAGCTAATAGCTAGTCTGAGTTTTGCAGCCCCAATAGCCTTGAGACTTGAAGTCTACTTGTCTCCTCTCTTGTCTCCTGTAAGGCCATAAAATATGCAAGTGCAGACAAAGCGTTAGATAATAAAGGACTGCCTTCATAAATAAACCTGAAATAGCAGCTATCCATATTCAAGTGGCACATAATGGATTCTAACCCTCTCCCACGATACCTGGTTTGATCATGGTTTGATCTAAACCGAAATGCACAGAACCATTTTCAACTACTACAAACACGGTTGGAACAGTTGGAACAACTGCTTTTGCTCTGGGGGCAGTTCTAGAACAGTGGAAAGGAAGGCTTTGTTCAGTGGTGAAACCAAAACATTACTTAAGCTTGGACTGTTTTAAACAGTTCAAATAACTCCTAGGAATTTACAAGAGAGAATTATAAAGGTTTATAAAATTTATTTTTCTTAAAGTGTAGAAACCAAAATATTTCAACAGAAAGTGTTAAAAGTAAATATTCTACATTTTCCAATTTCCCTGAATACATAATGTGGTAAAGTCAAGGTAAGTTAAAAACATGTTTCAGAGTCACTGATTACATTTTCTGCCAAAAAAAACCCCACCACAAAACCCAAACAAACAAACAAAAAACTCAGCCCAAATTCTGCTCCCTCCTCCCTAAAAGAACATAGTCAAAGTTTTGGCCAAAATATTTTACTTCAGGTTATTTACAAACTTCTTTTACTCTTCTATCACATGATACATGTGTGGAAAACATCTTGTCCATGATGCAAGCCTCCTAAATAAGTTCACAAATTTTATTTGGGAATCCTATAAGTGGTATTTTTAATGTTTCAGAACTTCTATGACCTTCTACCTAAACCACTAGATTAGGACTTCAGGTTATTTACAAAACTACAGAGTATCCCAGGTAAAATTTATTCTAGTACTCTTCCCTTTTCCTGGATGGTTTCTAACATCCTCATCAATCTTGCTGTGATGTATTCTTTATCCAGTAAATCATTATAGCAATAATATTAGGGGGGTTTAAGAGTAAAACTAAAATCTAATATTAAGCTGTTGTTCAAGTATATTTACTCTAATTATTTTCTGAAAAAAAAAGATATTATATCCTAAAATCCCATATTTCACTTAAAGAATCATTACGCATCATTTAAATAACAAGGAAAACAATGTGTTTAAGAAGGGGTAAAAATACACCAAGCAGAGCAGCATAGGGAGAGGAGTGAATATGAGAAAAAAACAACTCTGTAGGCACCAAGATCAGTGCAAAAGGATTGGGAGAGGATGCTCCAGGTGCCAGAGCAGAGGCTCCCCAGTAGCCCATGGAGGACCCCACATGGAGAAGGTGACTGTGCACAGAAGGAAGCTGTGACCCTGTAAGAGATCCTGTGTTGGAGCAGGACAGAACCCTGAAGAGAAGTCAGGAGTGCAGCTGAGTCCGAGAAGAAAGAAGGTGATTTTAGATTTGTTTTTATTATCCTATTCTGAATTTTATTTGAAATAAATTAAATTAATTTCCTCAGACAGAGTCTGTTTGGCCCACAAAGGTAATTAGTGAGCTATCTCCCTGCTCTTAACTTGACCTGTGAACTTTTCATTGTATTTTTCTCCTGCTGTGCTTTTGATGGAGAAGAGAGTGATAAAATGGTTTGATAGGCACCTGACAACCAGAAAAGGTCAATCCAGCACATTCACTCTCTGCCTTTCTAATTTATAGGAAAGTTGGTATTCCTTCTTACATAGTCCAAGTACACCAAGATGAGAAAACAGTACAGCCTTCTTTTAGTCAGCATAGGCCACTGCTTGAAGACTTTTTTGATTCTGGTATAAATCCCAACACAGTAAGTAAAACCAAAACTTGATTATCGAATTATTGCCACTTCCTGGCAATAAATACCAAGTTGCAGGAAAAAAATTATAAAAGAAACGTTAAATAATATTGAGATTTTTAAAATTTTGTTTTCATTTGAATGATCTTGGCTATTATGCTGAGTCATGTGAGTGCAAGTGATAGTTAAAATACATGTTTAAAAGGTTTAGTCTCACTGACACCACAGAGAATTTATGATGTATGTTACCCTCTCAATGTCAGTGGAGCTGAGGCAGACACTTTGGCACTAGGGGTATTTAAAAGCTTTGCTCAAAATTAAATTTTAATGTGTAAACTATTTGCAGTAATCAGGATTGAGTGCTTCTGGATCATAGCTCTGAACAGAGTACCTAGATTGAGTATTGTCCTCTTCAGGAATGTAATTCTTCATTTACCTTATAGCTCTGAAATGGGTGAAAGCAACTTGTAGCTTTATGTGTTCACAAAGCCCAGCTCCACCTATGCACACAAACTTGTACCAACCACAGACACCCACTGGTGTCACTCACTGGCAGCCACCTCTGTGGCTGCCTTCAGAGCCTTCCTCAGAACAATTGAGATTGTCTCATTGTTCTGATATTGGCATACATGTAAAACTCCTCTGTTTCCAATTCGAGAAAGTTCAAAAGACACCTTCACATCACGAGGGATAAAAAACCCCTACATATGTTTTTCCTTGGCATGCTCACTACTTGGCCTGAGCCCATGTCATAGAACTTTCAGAACAGCTGTTCTTACACGGAGATATTTGTTAAAATATTGTTTAGGAATAGCATAAGACATTTCTTTAGGTCTCTCACAATTAGTTCAACTCTAGGATTTATAATTCTAGAACATAGCATGAAACACAGGACTTCTTAACTCAGGCACAGCTGAGCTTTTCCTTTATGAAGATTGAGTAAAAGACTTTTGTCACTTCAAGAAGAAACAACCAACACAGGAAGCAATACTTGCCATAATGAATGAATGTGATCACCCAACTTTTTGCTGTTATCTAGTGTTCTGACACTAACATTGTTCAGATGTATTAGAAGTTAGAAGGGGAGAAAAAATCTTTTTGTCCACAAATGAAAATTACCTATATTTCCTTATCTCTGTAGATAGTTTTCTTAGATCCTAAAACATCACTACAATTAACTTTTGACTATTTTTATTTTAGTGATTCTCCAAAAGAGAAACAGGCAGAAAAATACATAAGTAGACACAGAAGAAAAATAATTTTGATTATATGAATTTTTTAATTTCCTAATTCTAAATCCCTTCCCAAGTTGAAAAGATAATCCTGCTTGGTTAACCATGTCTGAAGTAGGTTATGGGATTATGGAAGCCTTATGGGATTAGAATTAGGATTAGCATATAATTGTTCAAAAAGCATTAAATCCTTTCCATAGTTGTGGTTTAGAAAAGCCTTGTATGCCCTATTATTGTCTGTGTTATTTTGTGCATTTTCCTAAAGTGGAATTTGGAACTCAGGAAACAATAGTATTAAAAAGTGGGGTTTTTTCATTGTTTTTTTTCACAAGAACACCACTTTGAGCAACAAATAACAAAGTATTTCAGAGGGGATTAATAAGTGATTTTCTAGAGAATGAACAAACAATACAGAGTGAAGAAACTGGGAAAGGAGGAAACAGATGATGGTTTCTTAGACAAATTCAGCCTTAGTGACACTGAACACCTTCCATTCCAAACCCAAAGGATTCTACTGCATATTTTCTATTTGATTCTATTGCATAGGTTGTCCAAAAGAGTTAGGAAAATAGCTTATAAAATCTATAACATCTGCAAATCTCAGTTGCCTAATTCTTCATCCTGTTGCCCCAATCCAAACCCTAACTCAAGGACAGAGTGGAATGGTGATGGCTTTTCCTCCTGTAGGAACAGTTTTATTAGGCCCAGTGAGAAAAATTGACACGAGTATATGAAGTCAGTTTAGTGATCTTTAATGCCAAAGGAGACTGCAATCTGCATTATAGCATTTCAAATTATTTTCTAACTTTGTAGAATTTGTTTATGCCATTATTTGGCACCCCAAAACCAAGGTTTTTAACAGTTTTATGGTTGTTTGCATTAAAATTGCTGGGAACATTAATGCAAGCCCACTAAAGCCTTAATCAAGGCATGCACATAAGTTAAAATGTATAATAGTCCTTGCATTTGTTAACATTCAGAATCAAAGTGCTATCTAGTCCCACAGAGATCTTTTTATTTCTGAATGGAAGTATAAGGTGAATGCAAGTATAAGATAAATGCAGATCCACGCACACTGTAAAGTTTTTTGAATGTCTTCACATGGACAAACCCATAGCTGCTTTGTGTGCATGACTACTTTTCCTCTAATTCAGTAGGATACTAATAGAACTAGCATTTCAAAATGTAAAAAAAAAAAAAAAAAAACAGAATAAGAACAAAAAGTTACTAAATCAACTGTTTCTAAAGTGAAAAACAGGAGACTACTCTTTTTCTTTCTAGTACTTTATGCTTATACTCTCATTCACTGTTCAGCTTCCATTGCTTTTAGATTTCTGGATTTTTTTTTCCTTTGAGCCAAAAATTTAATTTCAACACTGTAGCATCAAGAAGCCACTAGACATCTGAAAATATTGAATGACTATATATGTTTATGTAAAAGCAAAAATTTTAATCTCGTTAATAATTACAGTGCTCAATATTTCTTGGCTTTTTAACTCTTTAACAAAGTTCACAAGCTCATCATTTCTCATGCATCATTAAACATTTTAAGAGATGGTGGTGTCTACACTATAATATCTCACTCAAGTAGCTGCAGTGGACAGCCACTGCATTCAGTAGAAGTCTGCTTTTCAGAATATACACATGCCACTCTAATTAATCTCCAGTGGCAATACACAAAGCAATCTTCTGGTTCTCATTTTGGTTACCAGAATTTTTGCCATTGTTTTAAGTATTGTTCACCTTTTTTTTTTTACTTACATACACTACTTAAGTTGTATTTTCATTCTCTTTCCCCAGTTTGCGTTTTGGGTTCTTTGGGACAATAAACTATTTTTTACTCTGTAGTGTTAGAACCCATGTCTCCAACTTTGATTTAAGGAGAAGATGAAATATAGTGTAGGTGTCTGCCCTACAGTTAGCAATGCAAAGTGACAGCCTTTGCCAGCACTAGGTCACACAGGACACACAAGGCAGGGAAAGCACCCCCAGGTGTATTTTTGGGGACTAGTGCCTGGCTGTACAGCAGCACCACTGTTAAAAAAGCAGTTCTGTTTGCTACAAAAGCCCCAGTACCATATAGGCATGGTTATCGTGATGGTCAACTGGAAGTACAGCTGAGAAGCTGGAGAGTAACAGTAGCATCAAGCTCACTTAATACCTTTGAGGAACTTTTACAGTGGCTAGCCTAGTATGGGTTCAAACTAAGAGATGCAGGGAAATGCAAGGGGAGAAAGTAACATTGAAATACCCATTTAACAGTACTATGAAATGCCTCTAGTGTTTTCCACCATCTCAAAAGCACACCTTTCTACCTAAAATATGTATAGCATAAAAATAATGTCCTTCTATCTCTTCTCAACAGTGTAGTTGATATGTTTGGTTTTGTCTGAAAATACTAAATACAACAAACCACAACTGTATTCTGTATGATTCTCTAAAATTTAGTTTCAGTTCTTTTTGCACAAGCTTCAGTTTTCTTCTTGATCTGAAGAATGACTGTAGTTTTCAGCCAAGGGGTTATAACTTCTGAGAAATATTGTCCTTTTTGAAAAACTAAGAGAAAAAATATTTAGTCACTAGAAGACATCTTTTTAGAATTTATAATCCGCTTTTCCTTTGCCTGGACCAGCTTGTGATTGAAGTACATGATGAGAAAGTGCAACCTAGAAGCAGAATTAGTGTGGTGACTATATCAATGCAGTAGACTCTTTTTATTCCCTCAGTTTTCCCACTCCCACACACTTTCACTGTAAAGCAGTGTTTTGCAAAGATCTTGATGGAAAAGACTGTAAGCTCTGACATAGCCATTGGTATTGAGAGGAGGATGCTGAAGCTTCTTCATTCTTCTGATAAATTACTACAGCTAAGACAGTTGCTTACAATGTTGTCATTTGCAGCTGACTCCCTCTTCTCCTTTCAAGTCTAGCTGCTCTTACTCCTTTGCTATTCTGTGACCAACAAAGATTTGAAACACAGAAGATGCAGGTGGCTCAGATATTACCCCTGTGGGCAAAGTATCAGGTATCTACAAAGGGCTGTGTCCCAGTCTCTGATATATAAGATATTCCCAGCCTTTCATCTGACACATGCAAGGAGAACACTTGATCCTTGGATGTTGCTTTGCTGTCTACATTAATATTGAAAGCCTGGTTTATTGTGCTTAGTTTGTTGATTGTCGCAGTTGAACACTACCTCTGTGTATAGCTTTCAGTATATAAAAAAGGAATCTTTGGGTTCACTTAGAAAACAGAAGCATACTGGCAACTTTGTACATTCATGGTGACAGATGTGTGTGAGGAAAGTAAATTAAAGAAGTAAATTCTTAGCTAAGGAAAGATTATATCCAGACTCAATATATTCGTAATTTTATCGAGTTCCCCCAAGAGTTTAATGGTTTGATATTCTGCATGATACGGACTTGCACACATAGATTGGAACATATATCCTGTACATGTAATTCTAGTCAAGAATTGCATTTGTCTTTCAGTTGGAAAGGACCTAGACCACTTTATTTAATCTTGTTTTATGATAAATGTCACATAAAAAGAAAAGAGTATATTCACTCTCTTATTCCTTAATTAACTAATTCTGCTTTATGTGCCCAGGGATGCAACCACTTTGCAATAGATTTATTGAATAGTAAAAAATGGATATCCTCAGAACTATATAAATCAATATTTTAGGTCAAGTTTTTAGCAGTTTACCAAAAACAAATTCTAGGTATAATCCTTTTTCTCAGTCATTTTGATTGAGCTTCATGTGAAAATAGAGATCATAAGTATTACTTTCTTTTTTTAAGAGGAAAAAGTCCTTGATCATATTCTTGACAGAATCTTCCATAGTTTTTGCAGAAGTGTAGAAGCCCTTCTCTTCAGATAGGCTAAAAAAGTCTGTCTAAGCACCAGCACGCTGTGCTCATCAGAGGTAAAGGATGCAGAGGATCACTTCCATACTGTGAGAAAACTAATCTATTTCCCTGTATTCCTTTCAAGGAAGAAGTATAGCACAGCCATTCCTAAACTATTTGAAGCCTTTCTTTTGTGGAGGAGACAAACAGGCAAAGCACTGCATCCAGTTCCCCCTGTCCAGCTGCATTCTCCAGAGTGAACACTGCCATCTGATTTTCCTTGCTCCTACCCTGACCGTCTTTGGCATTCAGGAGATCCAGCTGCTCTGTCTGACCAAGTTCTCGACTGGACCTGACCTCTCTGGCCTCCCCTCTGGTCCTTGCTCAGGCACTGCAGTGATCAATAGCACCTTACCAAGGCATGCCCCCTTGGGAACCTTTGCTGTTCCATGTTTGTTTACAGCAGTAGAATGTCAATCACACACAGCTTGGAACAGCTTCTACTACACTCCCTCAGCCTGCTGTATCAGAGCTTTAGGAGTGCCTTTTAAGTCTGCAGTTAAGTCATTCCATGATATGCAGCTGGTAGGTGAAGGAGACATAATTAAAAAGCAGGTAGCATGATTTCTGACCAACCATTGCGTGCCTTTACCATGCAACCTGGAATTCCTCTTTCCATCAGATAAGCTATCTCTTCATGGCTCTAGTACACAAGCTGTGCTGTCTGATGTCCTCTAGACATGTGGCAGTGACAACATGTTTTTATTAGCCAGTATGTATAACAGATAAAATAGAGTTAAATGTGAAAAAAAACCCTAACAACCTCTCGTGTCTGTATGGATCTGGAGAAAAACAGAGTATTAATTTTTTAAAGATTAATCCTACTTTGGCATTTTCCAATTTTCCAGAGAACATGGATTCAAAGAAACATGGATGATTTAATTAATATAAATGCTAAAATATCTGAACTGAAATCCATATAGAAAAGTATTCCTGGAGATTATTAAAGCTATATTTGGATTGAAAAGTGAGATTATTTAAAATTTAGGAAAAGAAAAACCCTTCCAACAAGTATTTTTTCTTCTCAGGAAGTTTGGTGGAGTTGGTTGTTTGTTTTATTTCTCTACACCTAATTGCTTCTCTATCATTCTGCAATCTTATCAAACTAATGCTCATACCCACACATTTATTTTGATGCATATTAATTCTTCATATTAATATAATATTTTGTTTGTCTTTTTATTAAATAGGACTTTTGACTAATATATGAGCATATCTAGTTTGTTACTTTCCCAAGTGTCTGGAAGTTCAGATTCAGTCTGAACTTCAGAAGTTTAAACTGATTTTCAGTATCAAGAAGTTAAATGAATGCACAGGATTTCTCTTGCAGAATTTGGAAATGTCCAGTAGAACTATTTTTTTTTTTTTTGCTGATAATTAGCCACCTATCTTTTTGATGTGAGAAAGAAAGCAAATAGAGGTTTTGCTAAAAGTATTGACTTTGCGATACTGATTATTTTTCATAAATTATGATAAAGAAGTAGTTATATCAAATGCAAATGACTGCAACTTTTCCAAGGCTTAGCATAGCTAGAGAGGCTTTGCATAGAACAAGCTTCTTAAGCTCTCAAAAGCAATTGATACCTCTAAGATGTTATAATCCACCTGATGAAGATTTAATTTAATAATATTGACGTTGCTGAGTTTTGTGAGACATATTACACAATTTAAGTGAATCACAAATAAATATGTCTTTATTGGTGATGTATATGTAGATATTCTATTCTAGTCATATTTGGCAGTTCATTTTCTGACTGCCAATATTTAACTATTTACTATAACTTTCCGCCAAATTCCTGCATTTTCTCTTCAAGTTGCAGGTAGATAAAGAACAAAGCACATACAAGAAGAACTTGTAAGAAATTACACATCAGAACATGCTGGAACTAAAAATGAATATGCTCAGCTATCAGCATTTTCTAACAGTGCTTGAGTTTGGGCAAAGTCACCATTTCTCACACCTCTAACAGGCAGCAATAAAATTGCAAATTCTGGCTCTAGCCAAACATTTATAATATTCCTGCTTCCTAATGACTTCCCTGGGAATCCTTATTTAAAGAATAAGATATGGAACATAAATTGGCAAGAGACAAAGATGACATGCAACACTGAGATTTTTTGTGAAGAAAATCTTTCTCAGAATAAAGGTTTTGTTAATCTTGTTAGCTTGACAATTTGTACAGGCTTTCAAGATATAAATGTTAAATATAACTGTGTTAGTTCTTAAGTTACAAGTTTAATGCTAGTGACTTCTGTGTAAGTTTTCTTCCAGCAAAGACAGCCTGAACCCTAGATACAAAAGGATTATCAAGCACTAACCTGGATCTCTTCCAAGAGGGAACTGTACTCAGAGCAAATGACATTCTTCCCCAGCTACTTGTTAGAGTTGTAGTTCAGAAACCAGCTGAGATTCGTGCATGTCATTTAATAGGGACTATGGAATAATAAGGACTATGGAATAATAAAGACTATGGAATACGACTGGAGAACAATGGTAATCTGATGGGTTTGGGGTCTGACCCTGCATCTTTTAATCTGTTAGAGCTCTTCCAGAAAGAAGAGCTGTCCATCCTATGGTAGGTCTGAGCACTTTGCTTCTTAATATTAAATTACAAATGAAGCTCAAATTATATATATCTATATCTATCTATCTAAAAATATGTAGATATATATATCTATATATATTACATTTTACTTTTTAATAATTTGCTTCTTAAGATGGTGTTACAGGTTTGTTAATGTTGTAGGACAAAGTTCCAGTTAAAATAATATATTTTGCCTTAAGATTGCAGTATTAAACAGTTTCCTGGAGAGCCTCTTTGCACACAGGCCCTTCAAAACACATTGGACACTCTCAGTAAAAGGCATTTTTGCATTCCACATTGCAGGGTTGGTATCATACCCTAATAGTCATTCTCATGATGAGACTTGATGGCTAACCTGCCAGAAAAAGCTGACTTTTTTTGGCTTTCTTCCTCCATTTTTCACCCGCCCCCCTCTGCTCTTTATAATATATTTAAATAGAGAAAAAAATCACACATTTTTGACAAGTAGGAACTGGGGTCAGAACCAACCCCCATCTCCTTCCCAGCTTTCATCTGCCTGAAGCAACATGGCTTGTTTCATCTCATACCTAGGAAACAAGCCAAATGGAACATGCCCTTTGTAAGAGCTGCCTCTCATACGAAGAGCTTGTCTTTTCTGAAGGACAGGCTGCTCCTCCCAGTCTCCTTAGCTCAAAATTACTTTCTATAAGATTCTCAAAGAAAATAGAAAAATTTTAATGCTCCATTAAATATCAAATTTTTCAGTAAAAGGACATAAAATTTGGACTCTTGAGGAGTAAAAGGTGGGGAAACAATAATCTTTCTTTCCTCTGGAACAGAAAGAGGCAATAAGTGCAGTGCTAATATGAAATGGGCAACTTCATGAAAAGTTTGTCTGTGCTATGAACAGAAGCACATAAAGCCTCAGAAACATTAAGTGATTCATAAAGAAGTCAAGATGGTAAATACAATTTTGGTTTACAAGTCAAAGAGGTGTGGATTTAAGTTCTGGGGTTTTTTCAGGTTGAAATTGTTTTGCTGTCTTCTGAAAAGTGCAAAAGGAAACATAATTTGTACCTTGTACACACATTTCAGCCAGTCACCTATTGGACTAACCTGCATTTCAGGTGCTTAGTAAAATCAAAAATCTCATTATTCTATGAAGGATCTCAGCATTGCTCACCAGAGGTAGATGATAAGTAGAAAAGGGTGGAATGGACTACTTTGACGATGACTTTGGCACCTCTGGACAAAAAGGAACTGTCTAAACAAAAACATGTGAGCAACATTCTTGTAACAACAGTGTAGAGCTTCCTGTCTGATCATTTCTTAGTTGTTTGAATTAGTCCTGAGGAATTTGACAGATGTAAACATACCTTTGTGTATGTGTGCAAAATACTAAGGGAAAAGAAATATATTTTGCATATATTCCAAATATGCCTCTGTTTTTGGGGGGTTTGGAGGGTTTTTGTTTTTTCATTTTGTTTTAGTTTTTTTTCTGGTGAGATGTTTCTATTGTATTCCATACGCTATTTTTTTTTGTCAGAGATAATAGATAAATTTCCAGGGAAGAGAGGTTCACAGCAGCCACAAAGAGTGGCACAGGGAGTTCTCATGTATAGTATGGCCCAGGAATTTTAGTTGGGAGGGAAACTTTTGTTGAGTTAATGGTCTAACACTGCAGTCAAATAGGTTTATACAGACCCAAAGTTTTAAGATGCTTCCAATTCTAGTAACTGCTCTAATGAAAGACAACTGATAAAGCACAGAAACTGTATTCACTTAACACAATCAAAACAAAATGTGTGACAAAAGTATTAACAAACACTTCTTAAAGTGTGGTCTCTTAAGTATTGTACTAACAAGGCTCTTTCATAGGGAGTCTCCACCATACAGGTTGGCAAAGGGATGACATAAGAAAATTGAATTATGACATTCTACACAACTTTCATACTTCTGTAGACTGTTAGAGTAAGGGTCTAGATGCTGTGAGAACTTGTTCAGCTATTAAGCCTATGTCAAAGAATTTACAGTCTACCCTACTTTCACTTTGATGTCTGGAAAACTAATATTAGTGGGACAAAATTGAGAAGAAAAAAAACCAAAATCAAACATGTCAAAGTTGCTTCAACTAGAATATAGAGTAGTTTTTGGGGAAAAGTTGCTTAATCTCTATCCACTAAGACTCTTAAAAGCAGACCGGAAAAAGCAAACAAACTTCAAATATTCTGCTTGTAAAAAGTCTTTTTCTAGCTGGAATATGTTTATAGTTTCTTTAATTCCAGTACTGTTTAGTGAATAATGAAAAATAAAGTGGTTTGAATAATAAATTTCGAGGGAGGAAAATCATACCATTCATTAAAATTTGTCGTCTTCATTGCAGCTCAAATTAACAAAGACATCATTATTTAGGAATGCATTTACATTTGTATTTAAATTTATACTTTTGCTGAGACAGAGGAATTATTCTGTGGAGGATTGCAAGCTGAAAACAAGAGAAAACAAGAGAATTCTGATTAGAAATGAAGTACACAATTCTTGGAGAGAAAGTGAAAAAACACTGGAAGAAATTTGGAGATAAGCAACTAAAGGAAGCAATGTGATTCTTCAGATTCAGACCCAATTTTTTTCCATCCAGGTTCAAGACTTTTAATAATGCACTCACCATAAAAAGTCTTTATCCTTCCAGTAGCCAATTGAGTGGAGAAAGCATCTTACAAGGGTGATTCTGGATCTCAGTGTCTCTAGGGATGTCACTTACACAAGATACCAAGGTCAGTTCAGGGGAAACTTGGTGAATTTAAGTTTCTTTATAGGGAATATCAGAACAGACAGTTCAGTTGTCTCAGATGGTTTTAAATTTCTCTATTCTGCCTTTTCCATATTACACTGCAACCTCTCATTTCTGCTTTGAAAGAGCTGCTTCTAAGGCTGATAGAGCAGTTCTATCCTCCATTCCAGTCAGGTCTCCATTTCTGCTGCAGTAATGAGCAGCTGTGCCAAAGAAGGCCTGCCATGGCACTTATTTTAAGTAGTCCATTCACTAAAACAAATATAGAATAACAATTCAGAGACCACAGAAGAGTCATCAGCTAGTGATGATTTACCAGAATAAAGTTTAATATATACAAACTGTTGACCTAGAAATGATTGTATAAGCCATTACTAATTTTCTGAGTCACCTAGTCAGATCTCCATTGGGTCTTAGATAATATCTTGTAGCTGAACTCAGAACTGCTAACACAAAGCTATAGCAACTTCTCACCTAACAATTACTCATCCTCACTCTGTTGGGTGTAAATTTGATACGAAACATTCCTTGGTAGTTTCTGCCCCCATGCAGCCTACAGAACTTCTGTTCTGAGTGAACACTTAACGTCTTCAACATTTCTGTAGCCTTGAGGGAATAAACTTATTCAGATGAGCAGAACAAAAAGGCTGGTTCGTGCCCCAGTTCTTACTTCCCTTGAATTCTAAGCAGTCATCCATACAAATGTTGATTGTGATATGGATGTAAAGCGAGCCATCGTTTCAGTGTGCTGCTTCTCACGGTGTAAATGACTACATAATGTGAGTACTGAAAGAGGCCCTGTCAGCTACAAAGAGCAATCTGATATTGAGGTACAAAGTTCATATTTTACTTCAGATGAGTGGATTATTTTCAGATACATAAAACACTTCACTAGTGAGAGATATTTATGAAATTAAATTGAATCTTTTTTTTTGAATAGAGTAGCCATAGAGATCTAAAAAAAAGAAAAATGTCTGAGCCTCAACTCCCTGCTTACTATAGTGATTAGCAAGCTGCATGTTTTCTTTCCTATCAAAAGTATATCTTTTTTTTTTCTCTACAAGACTTTGAGCATCAGATTTTCTTTGCCTTTCTGGCCTTAAGCACATGTTCAGCTGATTGGTTATGAGAAATTCTTTTACAGTCTCTGGCTAGGTGCCACCTTCCAGCTTGCTTTTCCACATTCTTGAAATGATCAGTCTGTTCCCCCTGTTTTTGGGGGATGAGATCTCGTGGTTCAATCACCCTTTAACTGAGTTTCCAGGAGCACAGAGAGTTTCCTTTTACCTGCCAAGGTAGTGTTGTACATACACATATCTAATACCTTTCTTAAATAAACTTTGTTATTTTTTCACTAATTAAAAAGCAATACTATTTTGGAATTGTAGTTTCTTTTTTTTCTACTATACTAAGCAATACTTATCAAATATATATGTATGTGTATGTGCATGTGTACATGTATGTGTATGTATATGTCCTGTAATTATTTTTTTAATTCATATATTAGCATTAATTCAAGACTAAATAGGTTTGACTGAGTTTTTTATTTTATACATTATTAATAACAAAATGACAAGAAGCTGAATGTAGGTCCTATCTCAGTCCATGCCAGTATGCAGGAATCTGGAATTTCCATTTTAGGTCTTCCAGTTAGAAATTAGTAAAACACTGATTTCTGCTCTATTCCATTAACTTTGGCAAAAAGCTTTCCATACAGAAGGTGGAGAATAAGAAATTATTCTTATTGATATATTCTTATTATATAAATAATAATTTAATTCTTATAATAATTATTCAGACCATCTTTGAGGAGATGAAGTTTCAAGATCACAGTTTTGTCATACTTGTCAGTTTTTTCTAGCACATTCTTTTGATTTATCTCTAGGTATCCAAAGATGATATCACACAGATGTCCTGTAAGCTATAGGAAATTTTACTGCAGTATAAGTATTTTCCATTCTGCACAGACTTGAGCTTTTTTTTCCCATAAAAGATCCTGAATTCTGAAAACATAATCTGGTTCTTTTGTTCCTGCAAGAAGGATCCTACGTCTGACAACAGTGTAATGTTTTTTCAGTTTATAACTCACCAGTAGATCAAGACTGTATCACTGACCTATGCTTTTATTATAACCATTACATTATTTATCACTACATATGTTTTGGCATTCTCTTCACCAAATAAGATTCAAGTTCAGTTTCTAATTCAGTGAGGAAAGCTTTTACTAGGTTAGGCTAATATACTCTTAATCATGTCCAGAAAGATAAATCATCATATCAATTAACATAGCTTTATTTCCCTATCTATACTTATGTCTAAAATAC
The DNA here is from genome assembly GCA_013398075.1 of Notiomystis cincta. NCBI lineage: Eukaryota > Metazoa > Chordata > Aves > Passeriformes > Notiomystidae > Notiomystis > Notiomystis cincta. Next base: position 95,566 of record VZRX01012499.1, read on the forward strand.
ATTATTACCTATTTTATTATGTGACAAAGCTGGCTTTGTGTTCTTCCAGTTCATCAGTCAAAATGTCCTGTGAAAACCAGGCAAATAACTTACAACACTACTCTTAAAAATGTGCAGTAGACTGAAAGGCACAGTTACATGTGAAGTGTATTACCCAAGATGCAATCCAAAGCCATAAAAGGACAAGATTTGAGAATGTAGATGAAAGACAACTATATATACAATTTATATTCATATAAATTCACTTACATGGTTAAATATATACTTCACTATATATAATGATGTCTGAATTCATCTTATAAATACACTGGTTATGATAGTGAAATAGCTTTATGGATGAGTTGATAAGGAAGTCAGCCACAGGATTACATGAATGAAAGAAGGATCACCAATCACCAACCTAGGGTAATAAAACATTCTCTGTCAAAAAAAAATGTCACTTAGGCATATACTTCCAATATTCAGTACTAGGCTTTCTCAAGACTGTCTACAATAAAAGTGAAAGTTAGAATTGAAATCAAAACATATAAGAAACTTTAGAAAACAGTGAAAACTGTGAATTACAGAGTGACTGCAAGCCATTTCTAAGTCATGCTTAAAAAAAATTTTCGTATCAAACAATATTTTTAATAAAGGAACATAAAGCACTAAGATCTCATCTAAAATACAAGGTTGCAAGCACCAGTTTTCAGAAAGACTAACTAAATGTCTGAGATGATTGAAAGAATGAAAAAATATAGAAAAATAAAATAATTTGATAGAACACCAAAATAAAAGTTTTGAGGAAAAAATTCTTTGACGTAAGTAGAGCAAACAAGTTAAATGTTATACAGGTTTAAGAGTTATTCAAATAAAAATTTTAGCTGGTAGAGAAAGCAGTGGTTTATGAACAGAACTAATTTTTTATGTGACTAAAAGATCAGAGAATATTCGGAGTGAAAGGGACCCACGAGGACCATTGAGTCCAACTCTTAAGTGAATGATCCATACAGGGATAAAACCCACAACCTGAGTGTTGCTTGCACCATGCTCTAACCACCTGAGCTAATCTCAGGGACAAAAATCCCTGCATCATGATCTCCCTGTAGAACTGGTCTTCAATAATAGTGCCTCTTTAGTTGTGCAGAAAAAAAAGAAAAAAAAAAGAGGCTTAATTTGAATTTCATTTGTTTAAAAAATAAATATTAAAATATAAATGGTCTACAGAAATATGAGATTGAGTTTAATGAGCCAGGAGGTCCCATTCATTATTATTATTATCCTAAGATGCAGGGTCTAAAAAATCTCACCAGTTGTTACCGTTGTCCACTCACTGGGAAAGTACTTAATTGAAAGGCAGCAATTAATATCCTACACAGTAGTTACATAACTACCACTGCATGATCTGACAGCCAACAAAGGACATAGACTGATTTTAATCTAGCAATTTGCAAGCAAAATATTCCACATTCTGTTAAGAATCTCATGGGCCTTTTTGTGGCCCAGTATCAGTCTTTGTCCCCATTCTGGTCAAACTCCTAAAGCTTCTGCACATCTTAATTTTTGGTGGAGCAATTAGCAACTCACTGTTGCGTTTTCCTTGTTAATTTATTTTTGAATCCTTTGTAACATCAGAGCTTTAGGTGTCTTCAAAATAGTTGTGGCTCAACATTTGCTATGTCCATTACAGTTCTAGTTTTCTAATATTTGTCGAACTAGGACTGTTTCACAATTTCACAGTTATGGGGATTTTCTTATACTTTCCACTCTTTTAGGTTCTTTAATTCAATCAAGCATATGCTACATAAAGCTTAGGACTGTGAATAAAAGGCAAAAATATTTTATGATTTTGATTTTATCTCACTTTTTGAGAGCCAAGACCCATTTGGTTTTTTTGGTTACTCATACAGAATACAAAATAAAGTTCAGGAAAGCCCAGATGGAAAGAAAATATTAGTTGTTTTGTTTCTTCCTCAAGAAAAATTCTATCCTTGTCTGGGTGATAGGCCTTTTTTTCCTAAGTCTGAATGACTTTTAACAATACTGAGCATGCTCATCAAGATCACAACAAGGCGAAAATCAATCCTATTTTGAAGAGGGTTCAGTAGACTCAGCCTTTTATGGAATGACATCCCTGATACTTTTGTGCTTCTTACCCAATCTGTAAAATTAATTTTAATCCGATGACTCAGACTTGTAGGATAATATCAATGTTTCATACATTTTGAATTTCATAACTAGAGTTTAAATATTGACTTAAAATAAGATCATTTTGAAATATATATAAAATTCTGTATTGCTTGTGAGAAATACATTAGGCCATATACCTCTATGGAACTACTCAGGCTTGCAAAACCATAAAACTCATAACCTTTCTCTGAGATCTTTCAGATATCTTCTAGGACACAGAAATCTTTGTTTGGGCCTGAGCATCTCTGTATATGACACATACAGTCACAGAAAAGGGTTGTTAATTGCATAAAGAAAATGCAAATATTATAGTAGAGAATAATACTTTTTGAATTATTTCTCTTCTAGAAAGCAAAAAAACCCCAAATTTCATACTAATTCCACCAGGAAATATCATTTTCACCTAGACTACTTTGGTGTCAAATCTCACAGTATTTGTCAAGAGGAAGGGACAGCAATCAAATATGCTGCCCAATTTTAACTCAGGAGCTCCAGAGGAAAAACCAACCCACCCTCTTTTTGGGTTATTTCACACTATATTTTTAAGGATCATCATGGTATTATAAACTCTTTATCACCTCGCAACTCTTGACACATCAGTGAAAAGAACATTTTTTTTTTAATTTCTCTACAAGAAGTAGTTTGCCTTTAAATCCTGCTGTGCAGGGGAGTTTATAGCACTAATGAAAAGTAAGTGGAATAATAGTCTAGAGCTATGATTACTACACGTAGGATTTTGTGACTAAGCAACACCTACTAGCTAGTCAGTCTGGGTTTTTAATGTCTTTGAAGGAAACAGACAGCTACCTCAATCACAAACATTTTTATATGTCTCCCAAAATCCTTTTAGCTCCAAAAATTTTCTGTGATATAGTTTTTGCTTTTCAACTGCTTAATAGTAATGAGAAGGGTTTTGTCTAACTTCTTGCTCATGTCAAAAGAAGTCCAGTGAGCAAAAAAACAGCTAAGAAACAGAGTCATAACTTCAATACACGGTACCTTATTGGGATTGGAAACAAAGGCAGAATGGCTGTTTAAAGAAATAAAGCTTGAGAATGTTTTTACCTATTAAAAAGACCTTTAGGAGACACAGAAAGGGCTCACTAAGTGGAAAATTTAAAAAAAAAAAACACTGCTACTTTTTTTTTTTTTGCAAGATTGCAGATTTTGGAAGACTTACTAAGCATTATTTATATTACAACAACATTCATAAGTACAGTCCTAATCTTCTCCAGCTCTGTACATGACTCAATTTCTTATGGTATGATTCTTCTGCTTTCCACACAGCTGTCTAGACAAGTGATGTGGATACACTTCTTAAATCATCATACCGCCACTAGAAGATGTAATGAAATCCTAGACAATATAAGTAGAACAAGGGTAAGTTAGACTGAATATTTTCCCCACAATAATGGAATTACTAAGATTGATTTTAAACTACAACATGATCTACTATTTATACAAGATTTTGAGGAATACACACAGAAGAGGCTAAAAAAATGTAATGAGGGGATGCATAGGTAGGTCCATCTCTTTTCCTTATGAAAAAGGTGTCTTATTGTAGATGTTTAAAGACATTGAGAAAAAATACTAAGTAACTAATCACTGACAAGCAAAAGAAAGCTCCTAACTGAAACTTGAAGATACACACTGAAAATAGTAATAAGGGTTTTCTTTGTTATTTTTGTTTCAGGGGTCTGCAGTGAACTACATTTTTTTTATATGATATGTTCTAATTAAATATAATTAGTGTGATCATTGTTGATCACAGTTTCATGACTAACAGGTAGCTATTAACTTTGAATATCTATTGATATATCATAATACTTCACAATATTAACCCTAGGACTGAGATTCTTATAGCAATTGAAGAAAAATATCAACAAGAGCAACAGACAAAAAATCAATCTTTCAAAGGGATTGAAAGAAAAAATGCTCTTGTATTTAGTAGATTGTAGGGAAGGAAGATCTGTAAAGGACGATGATATTATGGTGCAATCAATGTAGTCTCCACTGAAGGGAGTTATTGAGATAATCACAACTTTACAATTCAGGACCTGAATTATCTAATTTTGTCATGCATGGATGGAGAATAGTGTAGCCCTTTGCTAGTACTTGGTTTGGAACCATATAAAAGGCCAGAAAAAAATAGAGCCAGTGAAAATCTAGTTTTGAGATCAGTGGGGAAGACATGATCAGACCTCAACACACTGAAATAGCCTTGTTTCTGATACAGGGAAGGTTTTCCAATTGCTGGCAGAACATGAGTCAGGCACTCCCAATCCCTCCTACTGTGCACACAGGGCACACACAAAACAAACACCAGTTGCATGATTTGCACCTTTGTTGCATCAACAGCAGTGAGTGCTTGTTTCCCATCCACGTGTCTGGGCAACAGCATGGTGCTCACTGAAAGCAGAGGTGGGGAGACCCCAGTGATGTGTACCAGCTGAGACTGCCTCGTCTGGCAAGTCCACAAAGATTGGGGGGAATTTCCTGAGCAGTGAAACAGAAGTCTTGTCAAGCTATTCCTCCAGGAGGCATCGAAAGGTGAAGTCCAGATTTTACAACTAAATACAACTACATACTCGAGGAAGAAGTCCCAGCTGACTTGCTCACCTGTAAGGAATAGGTTTGCTTTACAGTAACATTTGTCAGTGGACATCAGGAGCGTCATCTGATGACAAAAACCTACCAATTGGTAGGAATTAACCAGCTGGAACAATTCCCTTGCCAAACAAGCTCAGCTGCAGCATCAGAGTCATATGAGGCCATCAAAGCTGCTCTGGATAAGCATCTGTGCAAGCCTATTTTTAAATAAGATAGAACTGACACCTAGAGAAAATAATGTCAATAAGATTTCTCACATGATTAGGAGATAGTTGTTCCTCCCTGCAATACTTATGAAGATAGATCTGTCTTCCTCTGAGCTTCAAAACTTCTCTTCAGTGCTCAGTTTTATAAGAGGATCTTTCAGGCATTGTCCAAGCCTTAAGAGAAATCTCTTCTTAGTGTTAACTTCAAGAAGCAGAATATATTGAAACTGAAATGAGACAAGATGTTAAGGCTGATGCTGCAACTTTTTGTAATTGCTTTTGGACTCTCCCACTTTATTTCTTTTCTCCTTGATCCTTTATCACAAAAAGTATTTGCTTCACAGTCATTTCTGAGAAAATTTAAAACTGAAAAATTATAACAAAGCCTCTACAACAGGCATCAGCATGAGTACAATCTAGAATTAAATTGTGGAATTCACAGTCACAAAATATTACTAGGGTGCATTCTTGAAATGGATTATGTATTTGTTAATTAAAAAATCAACTTTTACAGATATTTACAGTAAAAAAGCTACAGGCTTGTCAGTAAATAATTCAGTATTACAGGAGCTTTCAAAGACTTGCCAATTTAGTGCTAATTTTATACAAAAAAAATTTAAATACTACATAAAAAGGTAAGTTAATTTCATAATCAAAATTATAGTTATCATTAAACAGAAGTTCTAAATCTAAGCATGACACACTCTTATGGACAAATGATAGATCCTACACTGACAGCTGCAGCACATGTGATGCTCTCACACACAGCTCCTCAATCTAAAGCCTGTACGTCATCCTGCTGCTCTTACTGAGGAATTCCAAGTAGGAAACACCTCGCTGGCAATTTTAGTTTTATATTTCTTAAGGATTTGAAGTGGACTTCCTTTTATCAAAACCACTACATTTTTTGTTATTGTGTTTATTTGCCCTGTGAAATAAAATGAATGTATTTCAACCAGAAATAACACTGTCAGACTTCCTACTTTAATTCCATAGATTCCCTTCTCACTTTAAGAACCTCCCAAAAAACTTTGATAGGCCTGTCTCTCAGTGCCTAAGAATGACACTGACCAGTCATTCATCTGCTGAGGGATGTAGTGTTTTATATTGAATAAAGTTTACAAACACAGGATTTCTAATCCATTATTCTACTTAATGAAGTTTGCCAGATAGATGAAATTGAAAGACACTTGTAAAATGCTTTCCAGGAAGCTAAGCTACACTGACTCTTTAGTGATAAAAAGTGATCAAGTTGTCTCTTGAAGCATGGGATTTGATTATTCTCAAACACAGAAGTAAACCAATGTAACATCACATGACATACCTAATATAATCTATGCAGTAAACTACATTATCTATGCTATGATTTATACATAACCCTGAAGCAGAAAGAGGACAAAGGAACAAAAACTCTAATTTAGGATCAGTCTTATCCCTGGCACATTGCAAAAATAAAGATTCAGGACTTGATCTTGGGGGACATTTGAAATATTAACTGCAATGTGAAACAGGCTTTTGTTTGAACAGAGGTCAAGTATGTTTTCCCATATTTATTTAATATATGCAATTTTTTTTTTCCTTATTTAAAAGAAACATCTTTTTTTCCAAGTATCTTAGTGACCAAAAATTCATATCAGGTGCCTCAAGCACATGATACTTATGTGTACTAAGGGTCTCCAGGTACCATTTCCAAACCTCCCCTTGATAACAAAATACTGAGTACACTCAGTATTCTGTGCTATACCTATTGAATTATGGTGTGTCACTAAAAACCGCAAGTAAACTACAAGCCCTGAAATGTTTTGCACTGAGAAATTTCTTTGAGTTCTAATTCAGGATTAAAATAATTACTGGATACTTTAATTATCAAGCAATACTCCTTATTTAGCAGAGTAATTATAAATAAAGAATATCTTGTACATTTTATTATTTATTTTATAAAGTAAGGAGGATTGTATCAAAGTAAAAAGGTATCAAAGTATTGTAGATTTCTCTTCTTAAATGAAGGAGGGAATTTTTCCTGTGAATATAACATAGAAAATCAACAATAACTTCTTCACTTCTCAAAGTCTCTGAGCTGGATCTCAACTTAGAAGCCTTCATCCTCTTCTTGTGAAGTCATCTCTGAATAGTCCTGAATTTCTGCTTCTCTGAATCTATTTTTGGGTCCTCTGATTTCTCCCACAAATATATTAACCTCCCTACTCAAAATACATTTGTCTTTCAAAGCTCCCAGACCACATAGTTTCATTACCCTAGGAGGTTTTCATGTTTCTGTTTTAGTGGTCCTAAACTATGTTTGGATGGGTTGTTTGTTGTTGGGGTTTTGAGGGTTTTTTTTTTTGTTTGTTTTTTGTTTGGGTTGTTTGTTTGTTTTTAATTAGCCCTCTTGTTTTCTCACATTTATCTAAAAGAAGATTTAATTTGCATCTGCATTTGATATAGCTTAGAGTATTTATAGTACTGTGCTGTGGACAAAAGGGGCTAACAGAGACCTGAGGAGGAATTTCTTTGTGCAGTTCAAATGCATTCCTTCTTGCTTCACTCATCATGTGAAGAAATAACAGATTACATCCTCCTTTTTATTCCAGTTTTGCAGGTTATGTCCTGAACTGTTTCCTTGGCTCTCTTCAACTGGGCTAGCAGTCACCCAAGCAATGAGCTCAAAGGTACTAAAGGCTGAAAGCCTCATACCTGATTTTAGCCTTGCGCCTTCCTAACTACAGCTTTGTTCATATGTCTGATGGGATGCTTGCTTTTGAGCAACAGCATGTGTGCTTTTGACTCAGTTTGTGATCTATATTATTTGCTTTTTCTGCTGATCTTGCACATGCCAAAAGGTATTCAGATCTTATATTCAGCAGCTGATTGTTTTCACCTAGATTTTTCCACGTAAAACAGTTTTTAAAAACAGTTTCAGACACTATCAGAGAAAGCTTATTCTCTAAACGCAAGCATTCTCCAGAAGAAGACTGGAAATTATTGTTTTTCTTACAATTCTTAAAATTAAATCCATCACTTATCTCAAGTCTCACAAGTAAGAATTACTTGATTTATTGACAAATAAAGAATGAGAAAGTATTAAGGAATCCATATGACTTTTCCAACCAGACTGAACAGAGAAAATGCTAATCTGAGTCCCAGTTTCTTAGTAGGGACCCAGTCTTGGTCACTGAGGATATCATATTAGACACCCAGGTGTCCACTCCTTGGTCAGAGCAAGTATCATGTGGCAGGGATATCCACCTGCCCTCACATTAAGGCATTTTCAGGAGTAATAAACAGTGTCAGTTGTTACAGAATTTTTTATTGCCCAAACAGTTACTCTCTACCTCCCCTGTCATAAAAGCACAACTCAGGTGAAACACCCCTTGGGTCTGTTCTGGCTGAGAGAGTGCCTTTAGAACTACACTGTGTTGATGAACTAGATTTTAATCTTAATTGTAGCTCTGAAACTCAAAACAACCTCATGAGATTTCAGGGATGTCAGCATTCACAGCAGCAGCAACATAGAAACCAAATCACTCCTCCCCTCCCCCAGGTGCAATCTGGCTATGGCACTCTCAATTCTATTATCACTTCTGTTCTTGCCAAAAAAATGCCAAAAAATCTTTAAAAAAAATCACAGACATTAGTTCTCAGATACTTCCAGATGGAGTTTTGGCTCTACATCTGAAATATTTATTAACTGATCAAAAATACTCTCCTGCAAGACAAACATTTTTATTTTTCAATTGTAAAATCAAGTACTGAAGAAGTTTAGGCTTAATGCTATGTTCTGTCACAGGTTAGTGGAGCAGACAATGTTTAAAATCAATCATCCTTACTGTGAAAATATATTCATTAGTACAGCTAAAGAAAGCACATCATCTTTAATTCAGAAGTCAATTTAAAATTAAATTGGCATAATATATAAAATATTTTAGGCCTTAGAGGACACTGTTTAATGGTAGGGGTAGTAAAGAATGACTTTTTATAACAATGGAACATTCTCTATAGCTTCTGGGTTTGCAATATCGAAAAAGTAAAAATGATCCAATCAGTTTTGACAGGGAGCTTGCTACACAGGCCTAAACTCCATTTTACTAATCCTGTTCTTTGGGTTGATCTAATATCAGCCATTCTGGGAGCTGGAGAAGGCAACACTGTTGATTTCTTTCTCAGAAAACAGACTGCCTGCTGAAAACTCTGGAGATACCCTATTCTATTAGCAAACAAGTTCAACCTTGCCTGCAATTAATGAAATTAGAGTAAGCAAAGACACAGAAAATATCAAGGCTGGACCGCAGCAACAGGCTGTTAGTCCAGGATCCCAAAGAACCCACAACCACATTAGCTGGGTTTATGATTTAGTGGAGAAAGGTCATAATCAGCTTTGCAGTTTACATATGGAAAGATGGTGTGTAAGAAAAAGAACTGTTCAGCAGTTCATTGGTAGAAACAATGCTTACAGGCCCTGCCTGGTCACTCTGATTCACAATCACATCACTCTGTTTTTCAGCTCAGAGGAATGCAGCAGGAAAGGAGGCTCCTTACTGGCTACAAACTATTAAACTATAAAAATCTGTAAACTATAAGAATCTAACAAGCCCTTTTGGCAAAGCAGCATCCTATCTACTTCACAGGTGACAGCTCATCTGAAGAGGAAATCCAGGGGAAATATATCAACCCATAGATTAATCTGTGTGACATTGTAGCAAATTCCTAATAATTTTTCCAAAACCTAATCCTTCTTATCCCTGATTAACCACATTTCTCATAAATGTAGCTGAAATAAGGGTGAGTACTTGCCTTTCTGTTGACCTTGAGGGAATCCCAGAAAGTCAGAATGGAGTTCTTTTAGGATGTGAAAAGACTGATAAAATGCATATCTCATTCAAAAAAAACACTTTTTAAAGAATATTAAACCAAGAAGCCACACTTTAATCCTTTAAAGGACAGTAAATAGCCCAATTGAGTAAAAGGGAGAAAAACAGTTTTAATTACTCAGAAAAGACATGAAAATCATGACTAGAAATTAGAACATCCTTAAGTAAAACATTTTCCAAAGAAAGTCCAGCAGTGGATTTTTTAAAGAAAAAGCACTACTGAACATCTCTTAAATAGATGCCAGGAAAATCATTCTGGGAAAGAATTTTAAATTCTGCAAGTGCTCCTGTAATGACATTAGATTATCCATTTATGCTTAATAATCCATAAAACAGTGGAAAATTTACACCATTGCTATAATTTCATTTGTAGTCCTTAGTGAGTCAACTATACAAATTCTTTATTATTTTTTTTTCTTTAACTGACTTTCTTTAATACATATTGATCTGATTGTATACAGTATATAAATCTGTCTCTCATCTGTGGAGAGGGAATGAAATAAAGTTTACAATTGGCAAGACAAACTTGAGAAGTTTAACCTAATCAATCTATCTAATCAAACATCACTCACACTTACTGTCACTGTTGAAGGTTCTCCGACATTTAATTCATGAGCAGTATTAACAGTCACCCCAAAACCTCTGAGGATAAAAGGAGGGCCCCAGGTTCAAACTAAAAATCCAAAGGACATGCAACAACATAAATATAAGTGTATAATTAAAGAAAAAGTTTTACCCTTTTTCTTACGCACCTATGAAAAAAGCCTTTTAGATTATACAAATTAAATTAAATTGAACAAGTGCTATACAAGTTTGTGCATTACAGAACAATGGGATGAATACAATTAATGCTTCTTCCCAGATCTGAGCCGATTAAGATTAAAGATAATTATTCTCTCATGAATAGTTGACAACTTGTAGGAATACACTGTATTTTGCTTAGATTTCATCCTATTCATCTAGCTACAATAGGATGCAATTTACTGTCAGTGTCGGAGGTGTGATCCAGGAATGAATGGGCAGGGAAAGTCAATTCCATTTTGTCAAAATATTAAGTTTGGGATCAAAAACTGTGAAGATACATCTGGTACTTAATATGTTTGTCCTGTCATTTTAAAAACATTTCTTAGAAAACGACACTTTTTATATGCATTTAGAAAAGTCTGCTTGAAAGGGAGTGTTCTCTACATTTGCTTTATAACTATGTCTCTGCTAGGGTGGATCACAAGTAGAAAGTGTGTATCCAGTAAGTATTTGTGTCAGTTGTGAACTAAATTACTCACAAATAATTCTTAACGTTATTCAAGTAGTGTTAAGTCTGAGTAATGACAGAGACCGGAAAGGACCTTGGTTTTAGCTGTCATGATCCATTACTACAGCATGTATCTTTCCAAGATGTTTAAGGTTATGAATATCTCCTCTACAGCAGCTGCACTGGGCTTGGTTTGAGCCATTAAATATTTCCTGGATGTGTGTTAACACAGCCAAAACCCATTTCAGGCTCTGTCCCTAAAGTTCTAAGAAATAATCTGAAAATATTTGAATAAAACAGGGGCTTAGATTAGCTTTCAGGCAAGGTCAACAGCCTCAAAACAAAAATTAACTAAAATGCTTTAAAAAGAAGCTCCACATATAGCAAAACAGTCAATTTAGAATTCATTAATTTCATTTGAAGACTATATTTTCTCCAGCAGGTTCAGAGTTTCAGGAGAAATTCCCAACACACAAGAATTTTTGTTAGTAGCTTTTGTCCCAAGGCATCTCTGAACTTGTCTCATCTTACTGGTGCTTTGATACTCACATTCTCAAATATAAACTTCATGCTACTGCCTAGATACAGCTCATCCATTCCTCTTAGTGCCTTAATCTTCCTAGCCTCTTTCACTGCAGATAAAATATAAAATAGTAGCATATTATAAAGCATTGTACCTCCATAAACATGGACCACGATCTCCAGCAGCCTCAAAAAACTGCTTTATTTATAGAGGTCATGTTTCCCCATCAGAGAGGACAGGCCAAATCAAAGGACCCAGTTCTGTCTTCAAATTTGTAATCTGTCACTGAAATCAGCTTCAAGCATTTTGCTAAGAGGAATTCAAAGCATTACACACCTTGTAATAATTACAGAATAACTCTACCAAATCATGAAATAGCAAAATCTCAAAATAAACAACTAAGCCACCACAAGGAATAATATCAGCTCAGCTGCAGATATTTTTCTGCCCCATCCGGTGCTAGAGGAAGCAGGTTTCCTCTTCATGCTGAGTACATAGGGTTTGGACTCATGTTACCAGGAAGGCTGAAAGGAGAGGCCTCCCTCAAGCTTCTGAACTCATCTGGTATCTACTCACACAAAGACATCAATGTTCTGAGAGAAATCAGCCCCTGGAATGTTTTTGTTTTCAAAACTGTGTTCTGAAAAGGCAGTGTTTGCCACACATCTGGAAAAAGTGCTCCTAGGTTAAGGATGAAAATGGGAAAGTCTTGAGAAAATAAAACATGAAAAGGGGCAGACTGGGTGGGAAAGCTGCTGTGGACTAAGTGAGGGGATGAAAGGGAACTATCCTATCAGGAGGATGTCTTGCAGAGAAGCTTACAAAGATAGCATTTTCTTCTGGGGCTTGGAGATGCTTCGCTTGACACACTTCACTCCCCAGCAGAGTGGGAGGACAGCTAACTTGAGATTTTATATGAGAGTGAAATCTTTGAGATATAAATACATAGGAAGGATCACAGAAATTTTACACAGGGTTGGTTGGGTGTTTTGGGTTTATTTTAAGGCATCTTTTTTTGCTAGACAAATGCCTTACTACATTCTGATTGTAGGGCATAATGGGTGGGAGAAAAGAAAGAAGATACAGAGACCTTAAGTGCCATTTTCTTCTGGCCTGCTTTTTTGTCTGTGGTCTTCCTAATTGTACTTAGTAGTAAACTCTAAATATAAACAAACAATATATGGGGTGTACTGTAGTACATAATATTCCCATAATCAACAATGCACTACCTGCTGCAGCCTTTTCTCCAGCCTATCACCAGACCTCAAGCCTGTACCTGGAGTTCAGCTGATGGTTATGAATGGCTTTACAGTTCTTGCAGTCCTTCCAAATAGTCAAATACACCTTGCTAAGAGTGAAGTTGAAGCTCATTTCTAGTAAGCAAAATATTACCACTGCTGGAAGAATCATCTCACTTATATTTTCCAATATGGTCTACACAATTGATTTCATATGATCTGACCATTCTCATCTGTAAAGATCTACACAGATCTTTCTGTTATTTTTGTACATACAGAAAAGTAAAACTAAGCAGCCATCCAGCATTTGTATAAATGTGTAATGAAGTAGAGGGAAAAAACATACTAATACTATATAAATAAAAAACCAATAAGGTGTCTGGTAAGGCATTAATTAACAAGCAGTAAGCTCAAGGATATTTACTAGCTTGCAGATATTGCTGTAATGCAAGAAAAAAATTTCATCCATGAGCAGGACTGAAAAGAAAGAAAAGGTCAGAAAAACAATCTCCTTCCATCACAATTATGCCAGACAAGTTATCGATATATGAAAAGGACTCCAAGTGCAATGGTAAGTCTCAAGAATAGTTCTATACATTCTGTGAAATGATAAATTCCACAAACAGGAAAATAATTTAAAGCATATATCAATACAGTGTGCACAGAGAGGGAAAACAACAATGAAAGTGAAATCATAGTCTATTGAAAATTCTAATAAAGATTAGCGGTTGACCTGCAAGTCAAAGACTCTTGACAACAGATTTTAAGGCCAGAGGTGAACATTAGATTGTCTGCATGCTGTAATCTAAGGATTTTTATTACCTATCATTGACAGAGAGCCCGTGTCAACTAATACCCTTTCAGTAAAACATACACTTGATTTGAAAGCAGTGAGATACAGTCTACCACTTTTCTAAACAGTTTGTTCTCTTACTGTGTTGGAAAATGTTGATCAGGATATCCATAGGCTGGCAAGAACTTGAATTTCAGTCTATAATTCAGACTTTCAATCAGACTATCTCTCCATAATGGTCAATAAATCTAAAGAACTTTGTCTCTCTTCCACACCCAAAACACCTCTTCAAAGGAAAAGATTGAATAAACATGGAAAAGGCTTGAGACTTCGGCCTAGAAGTGAAGAGGAAAAGGCAGAGGGGCAGAATCAAACAAAAGCCTTCTCTCTGTTTTTTATATTGACTAGATAAGGTACCTAATCTGTTTTTTCTCCCCTGTGCCTACCCAAATTAGAGTCTTGACTGTTGAGAAGCCTAGTCCTGCTGCCTGTCTCTCCAGGACATTGCAAAGAAATTTGTTTGTTCAATATTTTAAAACTCAAGACATTTGCCATGCAAAGAAGAGGCAGAGCAATAATGACTTTTATCACTCTTAGAGTTTTCACTTCTAGCATTTTTGTTCAATTTTTACCTTTGCAGAGGACAGAAAAGTGTCTGTTGTTATGGATGCCATACTATCTGGTGTCCCTTTTAATCCTGTCATTTATCAATACATACTAGCACCTGATAAGCCTCTGTTAGTGAACATGACCTTGGTAACAACAGTTCATGACAGATATTTACATTTAATTTCATTATATGCACATTTTTAGCTTATCAAATCAAGTATATGCTCTTCTATATACTTCTTGAAACTTAGAAAAGAACATATCACAACTGTAAATTTTCTGGAAACTGGTCAACACTTACATATTCTCTTTACATTACATTTCACACAGCATTTTCTAACAGTTACATGCTTACCTAATAGTTTTTAATCAAAAATTTCTCATATAATGCAGTGACACTGTTCAAAAAAAATGGTAATACCAGTTTATTTAATCTTGTTTCGGAAACAAAGAACATTTTATAAAAGAGGGAAGAAAAACATTTAAGCAGAGATGAACAAAGGGGCAGGTGATGCACAATATAAATGGGGAGGTGAAGGATGAATAAGAATCAAAGGTGATAATAACTAATCTTGTATTCAGCCACGTGTGGACAGTAACCACAACTCACTAAAAATCAAGGATCTGCAAAAAATGCTTGAAATGCATTACATATTTGTCACATATATGCATTCATATTTAGGGTCCTTCACTCATAATCTTACTTTACCTAAGAAGAGAAATGTAACTGAGCCATTATACAGAGAGAAATTCTGTTTTGAGCTGTTTCCCCCTGCAAATTTTTTTTCACAAACTTAGTCAAAACCCAGATGGAGGGATGAGGACAATGTACAAAAGCTGTTCCTTGTAAACATTGCTAGCAGAGATTGAACGTCAGCTGATAACCCACAGAAAAAGACCATTTCCTTAGGTCTAATTCCAGTTGGAACAAGTGGTTCACTGTGAACTATGGAAACCTGAGATATTCCTTCTTTCACATGCAGAATAGCTTTTGCAAAATGAAAACTAGCATCTGTCAGTGGTTTTAAATCTATACTAATAAGTAAACCTCAAATATTTTCCTCATCTGTGTTGGACTACTATAGCATATTTCACCAACTAAGTGCATCAAGTGGATAAATTAATTTCTTTTTCAACCTATCACAGAGAAATGCAAAGGACTTAAATGCATCTCTAGCTTTATCTGCACTAAGATGCAATGTATTCTCGTGACTGACTCAAATTCTCTTTCAGTATTAGTAGAGATTTACACACAACAGGACTGACATAAGCAAGGTTAGCCTGTTCTGAGGCATACAAATTCACTCCACTCCCTTTTCACTGCTGTGAAGGCAGAAATTGGATTAAAGTCAATCCATCCTGCACCTCCAGCAAAAAATACTTGTCCCCTGGCTGGCATACATGGAACATAACTCTTAATCATCTGTTTCTTGCCTCTGTTACAGGAACTATTTAAGAGTACAGCTCCATAACTCCATGCTTTAGTTACCTCCAAAAGGTACAAACCATTCTAGAGAGCAGCAGAAAAAATGGAATTATTGAAACTTTTCCATATGTTAGACCAGGGCCTTAACACATAGGAGATTGAGTTGCAGAAGTGCTGAACCCCATCTGCCCCTGAAACCAGTAGAAACAACTTTTGCTCACTGTCTTGAGAATGAGAATGAGGTCACTGCATTGCAAGTTATCATGTAATCCTTAATTATTTAAGAAAAACCATTCTTCTTTTCCTACTTGGGACAAAAGTGATGCACTAAACAATGGTCAGAAGGAAAACATTTCCTAGAACATAACAGCAAAGGCATCAAGATTGTCCCTGTCTTCCAGAGCACCGCATGGGCATCAAATGACATGTATACACTGCAGCTGAGGGAACAGCAAGGACCACTGTCCCCTCAGCAGCTGGGTGCCAAGGGGACCAGGAGCCTAACACAACAGGCAGACTCAGTGCTGCCAACTGGAACCACCAGTAGGACAAGGAGAAAGCCCAGTCAGTGACAGAAGCCACTGGGGACAGAGAGAGGGCTAGAGACAATACAACATACAAGGGGTCTAACAGGACTAGCAGGTTCACATCAGGAAAAGACTAAATTCACAAGCCTGAGCTTAACTGAGACCATTTCAGGGGTGGATGCCTCAGAGGAGACAGGTCATGGCCAGGAAAGCCTATTAGCATGCTCTGGGCTCTGCCACTCTAAGATATTGTTGTTGCCTCTTACTGCAATGAGAAGGGAAGGATTTGGGGAAAAAAACAACCAAAAAAAACCCAACAAATAAACCCAAAAATCTCATTTCTGTGTCTATTTCCGGTTAAGCTTAAGGTTTTGTGTTGTTCATCTTCTCTCTGCTGAGGATACAAGGTCTACAGCTCTTAGAGAAAAAATAAAAACATCGACTTAGCCCTTTAAAAAAGAAAATCTCAAATGAAAATAGTCCTGCAGGTCATCTCCCTAATGCCTAAATTATTTGAACAGCTGTATATCAAAGCTAACAGAATTGTCTCCTTTAGTTAGCTGTGAAGCATTTTAAGAAAAAGTCCGAAAATGTCAAAACATTTCATATTTAGTCTATACAAGTGCAGATTCAATGGCCTGTGTGGGGAAAGTATTTCTTAGTCTCTCTCTGTTTACAGTGAACAACTGCATGCACAGCAGCTTTTTATGTACATGGATTTTTTTGACAATTAATTCCCAGTGAGTATAGTTTAACTGGTGATAACATCAATGGGAATGGCATTGTTGTCAAGGGTTCAGGAGTTTAGAGTCTCATTTCATGTCTGACTGGGTATGAGCAGTCTCAGGTTACAGTTTAACTGTAGTTATGAATTGTAAAGCTTCATTTTTTTTTAGGCATGAGCCAACCCCACTACAGTTAAGGCCATCGTTAATTTTTCCCAGCACCATCCTTGTCACCGGTGTGACTGCATGGGATTCTTGGAAGAACATGTAGAACATGAGACAGTTCCTCACACTGTAAAGATCACAAATATTATTATAGGTGTTAAGATTTAAAAGAAGTTTCAGGTGTGTTTTTGTTTTGATGTGTTTTCCAACACTCCATTTATAGCCCATGTGAGATGAGAAGTGGCCATAACCCATGTTGGAAATCAAAGAAATAAATACAATGATTATGCCTTTCAAAGGAGGGATCTTGGCATAGTGCTATGTTCTCCTCTTCATGAAAAACAGCTGAATGATGCCAGATCCCTGGCAATGGAGAGATTGATTGCCAGGGAGAAATGGCAGAGGTGCCTGCCACCTTCCATGAGGTGGCAGGCACCTCTGCCACCTCTTCACAACTAGTTTCTTGGTTAGTACTGAAGCAGAAAAAGGCAAAATTATATTTGCCATCTTTACTTTGAGGATTTTGACATACCCAAAGAAGGTACTCACCAGCTTCTGTTGTAGCCATTCTTTGAATAACAAGAAAATTTCTGCCACTTTCTCACTTCCACAGTTAAAACCAGTTATACGCTGGCATTAAAGAATCACAGAATCACTGAATATTCTGAGCTGGGAAGGGACTCACAAGGATCAGTGAAGTCCAATTCCTGCATAGGACAGTCCAAAGAATCACATCATGTGCCTGAGAACATTGTCCAAATGTTTCTTAAGCTTTGTCAGTCTTGGTGCTGTGACCACTTCCCTGGGGAGTCTGTTCCAGTGCCCAGCCACCCTCTGGGTGAAGAACCTTTTCCTGATATCCAACCTAAACCTCCTCTGACACAAGTTCAGGCCATTCCCTCGGGTTCTGTCACTGTCACCAAAGAGAAGAAATCAGTGCCTGCCCCTCCTCTTCCCCTCATAGGAAGTTGTAACTGCAGTGAGGTCTCCCCTCAGTGTCCTCTTCTCTAGGCTGAACAGACCAAGGGACCTCAGCCCTTCCTCATATGGCTTCTCTTCCAGAACCTACATCATCCTCATGGTCCTTTTCTGAATGCTCTCTAATAATTTAATGTCTTTCTTATATTGTGGTGCCTAGAACTGCCCCCAGCACTCGAGATGAGACTGCCTCAGTGCAGAGCTGAGCAGGACAATCCTCTCCTTTACCTGGCTGGTGATACTGTGCCTGATGCCCCCAGGACAGAGTTGGCCCTCTTGGCTGCCAGGGCACTGCTGGCTCATGCCCAACTTGCCATGGTCCCTTTCTGCAGGGTTGCTCTCCAGACTCTCCCTCCTCAGGCTGTCATACACCCAGGGTTCCCCATTTCAAGTGCAGAATCTGTCACTTGTATTTGTTAAACTTCATACAGTTGGTGATTGCCCAGACCTCTGATTTTTGAGGTCTCTTTGCAGGGCCTCTCTTTAATGAAGTCAGCTGCTCCTCCCAGTTTTGTATCATCTGCAAACTTGCTTAGTATCCCTTTGAGTCCTGCATTCAATTTGTTAATGAAGATACCTGAAGAGAGCTGGGCCTAAGATGGAGGCCTGCAGAACCCCACTAGTGCCTGGATGGCAGCAGGACCCATTCAGTGTAACCCTTTGCACCCAACCACGAGCCGCTTGCTCACCCATCTCATGATGTTTTTATGCAGCTGAAGGCTGGACATTTTGTCCAGGAGGATATTATGAGAAACAGTATCAAAAGCTTTGCTGAAATTCAAGATTTTATCAGTTGGCTTCCCTTGATCACCTAGGTGGGTTACCTTGTCATAAAAGGAAATCAGGTTTGATAAGCAGGACTTTCCCCTCATGAAGCCATGCTGACTGATGACTGTTGTCCTTCAGGCATTTTTCAATACACCCCAGAATAATCTTCTCCATAAC
>VZRX01012501.1:6613-37666 GCA_013398075.1 Notiomystis cincta
CGGCAGGCCGGGACATTCCCACTGGCCGCTGGCGGTGCGCGGGGCCGGCGAGGCTGCGCTCTCACGATGCCGCGCCCGGAGGCTCGGTCTTGGTCTTCGTCTTGGTCCTGCTCCCGCTGCCGGTGTCGGTGCCGGTCCCGGTGCAGCGGCGCCGTCCCCGTCCCCTTTGTGCGGGATGCGGGAGGCGCCGTGGCTCCATCACTGCCAATCAAACTTGTTTTTCTCTCTCCGCCTGCACTGCCCGCGCCGTTCACCGGGGGCGCTGCCGCCGCCGCCGCCCGCACAATGGGGCCCCGGGTACCGGCCCCGGGTACCGGCCGCCGGCACCGCCGTAGGGATCCCTGCCGCGGGCACTCGTACTTTCCCCGTCCTCTCGAATACCCGGGCAGAGAGCCCGGGCGAGAGGTGCCGCCGTGGCACCGTCTCCAGCGAACGTTACCGGAGGAGCCACCGGTACCGACGGAGCCGTGGTGTCGCCGGGCGAAGGGATGAGCCCCGGCCGGGCGGAGAGCGCGGCGGGGTCCGCCGGGCTCCTTCAGCCTCCTGCCTTTATGTGCTCAGGGCTGTCAGGCGGGAGCGCCGGGGCACCTTCCCGGGGAGGGGGCGAGGTTGGTGGTGGGTGCGCAGTCGAGATGCCTGTTAAGAGTTCAGGGCGCTCGGACACACGAAAATTCCCTGGGGAGGGAGGCGATGCTCCCACAGTCCGGGAGTGCGAGTGGGTGCAGGGGAGGAGGGCTATGGCCGAGGAGGATGAGGAAGGTGGCACTGGGGCCAGTGCGAGAGGCTGGGGAGGAGAACTGAGAGAATGTGGCAGGTGGTGCCGGTAAGAGACACCCTGGGCTGAGCTGGTGCCTTTTGGAGCGGGCAGGACAGCCTGGCCCGGGGCTGAGAGCCAAGGAGGTGGCTGTTCTGCACCTTCATCCTCTCCTTCCAAGACACAGCTGCCTGGTTGCTTGCTCCATCATCACCTGGACAAGCAGAGTGCGGAGAGCTGGCAGCACCAAAGGCTGAGCCATGGGCTGGTTGCACAGCTCCTTACTGGGGACCACCTTTCCCCGGGGGGAGTGGAAGAGCCCCTGGCTCCAGCTCAGCCCACCAGGAGGAGAAACACCAGTGGCTCTAGCCCCTTGGGTGCCCTCATGGCATCTGATTTCCCCAGGCAGAGGGACTTTGTAGGGGATTTTCACAGGTCACTTCTGGCTTTCATCTTCTCCTGTCAAACAGAGAAGCTGATGCTTTTAATCTCTTTCCATTTTAATTTGAGTTTTGGGTTTTTGTGGACCCCTTTTACCAGAGGAAGTGAAGAGGACACTCCAAATGTCATTGAGTAAATCTCTCGACACTTGAGCGATGCTGTTGTCACCAGAAGTGGAGGATGGTGGAAAATAGCCCGAGCTGCTTCCTGTACTGCCTGTGTGGGTGCAACTGCTCCGTCTGCCCTACAGCCTGGGGTGCTCTGCCACGCACCCCGTGGCTTTGGTGGTTTGCAGAGGTGCTCCTGGTTTTCTCCTATGCCACCATTTTTGCTGTGCTCCAGTCACCAGCCTTTGGGTGACTGCACTGGAGAGACAGGTGGAAGGAACAAAACAGTGGTGTCAGCAGAATTTCCCAGGAGAGATTTTAGTTCAGGCCTGGGAGAAGAGATGCATCCTTTGCATCCGAGGGTGCTGCCTGGGCTCCCACATGTGAGCAGGAGCTGTGACTTTCTGTGTGACCAGGGTAAGCACCTGCTGTGCTCGTACCTCGGGGTGAGCAGGCTGCAGGTGCAGACCCTGCTGTTGGGTGGGAATTGTGGCAACAAGGTCGTTGGAACACAGCAGCTGCCTGGGCATCTTTCCAGCATCCCTGACCTCTCTTCCCACCACCTTCTTGGGAGGGGCTGGAGCTGTGCTGGACTGGGACCCTGGTGCAAGGCTGGGGTGGGCATTGCTGGAGGTGTCTGGTCCCCCCTTGCTGAGTTGTTCATCTGTGTTTTCTCTGGTGGGCACATCCAGTAACAGCTGTGCCCTGTGCTGCAGGACCCACTCTCATGCTGTCCACTTGGGCAACTTGTGGGGAGCTCTTCTGTGTGCTCCTGATCACATGGAAAGTGCCAGGACATGATTTGCCTCTTGGCTTGCCAGGGCAGGAGCCTGGGAGCCCCTCCTCTTTCCACAGCTCTCTCCTATCTTGGTGCTGGGCAGGAGGGCTTTGTGCTAGTGGTGAGGAAGATGGGCTGCTCCATTCTGGAATGTATTTTGTGTCATGTTTCTCCTGATCTGGCCTTGCACCACTACAAGAAACATCATTCCCAGTGTGCCCTTTGCTTCCACTCACCACACAGTGCCTTCTCCCAGACAGAGACCAACCTCTGTGTCTTGCCACCTGTCCTCCTGCTACCTGTGGCACTGAGCAGTGCTCTGCCCAATAGCCATGAGTATCCCTCTGGTAGCACCAAGCCAGGGGAGGGATCTCTGCCCCTTGCAGAGCCTGGGTTTGGCTGGGCGAGGGCTGCTCTGGGGAGAGCTAAGCAGAGCGTGTTCCCTGCAGGTAGTGAAGATGTCCAGCAGTGATCCTGAGTGCCCCCAGTTCCTCTTTGTGAAGGTGCTGGCGAGCCGGGGGCGGCTGGAGGCGGTGACCCAGCAGATGGGCTACCACCCACAGTACCTCGACAGCTTCCTCAAGACACAGCACTACCTGATGCACATGGATGGCCCACTGCCCTTTGACTGCCGGCACTACATCGCCATCATGGTGAGCCCTGGGAGCTGCCAGAGGGGATGGGGGGCTCTGCTCAGCCCTGTGAGGCTCTCCTCAACCTCCAGCAGACACCCTGTGCCCCAGGCTTCTCATCAGGGGCCAGAACCATGATGTCCTGGAGGCTGAGCGAGAGGTGGGTGTGGGTTGCCTGTCCTGCTGGGGCAGTGCATGGGTGCTGATGTGCTGCTCTTGCAGGCTGCTGCCCGGCACCAGTGCCGGTACCTGGTGAACCTGCACGTGCTGCAGTTCCTGCGGGCAGGGGGTGACCCCCAGTGGCTGCGTGGCCTCGAATTCATCCCCCCCAAACTCCGCAACCTCAATGAGATCAACAAGATCCTGGCACACCGGCCATGGCTCATCACCAAGGAGCACATTGAGGTACTGGGAAGGGCTATCAGCCAGGGACCAGGATGGCAGTGGGGACAGCAGCATCCCCAGGGGCTGCCAGCACGCTGCCCACCTGCCTGTGTCACATTGCTGGTCTGTCCACGTTCTGCAGAAGCTGCTGAAGATCAGCGAGTGGAGCTGGTCGCTGGCAGAGCTGGTGCACGCCGTGGTCCTCCTGGCACACTGCCACGCACTCGCCAGCTTTGTCTTCGGCTGTGGCTGTGAGCAGGACGAGGGGCTGGGGGGCCGAGGCTCGCTGAAGCCATTGTCACTCGGGAACCAGTGCTTCTGCGAGGCCACTGCTGGCAACAGCTGCAGCCAGGAGCTGCTGCGCATCAACCGCAAGCGGGTGAGCCCCCGAGGGTGGGTCTGCAGGGGATGGGGGTGCTGCTGGAACCACTGCCCTCACCCCAAGCCTGTGTCTGTGCAGTCCCTGGACTCCTGCATGGAGCTGGATTCCCTCCGGGAGCGCATGCAGCGGATCCATGTGGAGACTGAGGGCAGGGACGAGTTGAGGCTGCTGCAGCAGGACCGAGAAGAAGGTGAGGGGCAGGGAGCAGAGGTGGGTGTGCAGGATGGGAGTTCATATAGTACACCTGGATGTTTGTTGCTCCTCCATGCCTTATATTTTCCATGATGTGTGGTTCAGAGGGGCTCATGGGATGCATGTGGGGCACAGCAAGGGCTGGCTTTTGATGCCTGATGTGGCTGGGAACAGGGCAGCTGAGCACTGCTCTGACCTATCTGCAGGGCTCTCCCCTCTTGCAGATACTGACGGGGAGGTCACTGGTGCCACCAACCTTGCATGCTACATGCAGGACCCTGACTTTGGATACCAGGACTTTGCCCGGCGTGATGAGGATCAGACACAGGTATTCAGAGTCCAGGTAAGACTCTTGCTCTCTTGGTGGGCAGCAGCCCAAGCTTCTCCCTCTCCCTCAGTAAACAGATGCCCATGCATACTGGCCCTGCCCCACTAAGGTTGGGAGGAGGGGAGTGACTTCGGTCTGCAAGGGTTAATGATCTTTTTCACATGGCCCTCAGGCAAGGGTCAGTCATTCAAAAGCTGCCTGATAAGGGATGTTGTAGTTTGGGGAGAGCCACCCCCAGAGCATATTCACTGAATTCTGCTGCTTCCCGAGGTCTCCAGCCCTTCTTCCTGGGAACATGCTCCAAGCTCCTTTTTGCAGTTGCAAATCCTCTTGCTGTGCTCAACAGGATTACTCCTGGGAAGACCATGGCTTCTCACTGGTCAACCGTCTGTACTCTGACATTGGGCATCTCCTGGATGAGAAGTTCAGGATGGTGGATGGTCTGCAAAGCAGTGCCATGGCCAAGCGGCAGGGCTGTGAACCCTCTGTTTTCAAGCGGGGCATCTGGAACTACATCCACTGCATGTTTGGCATTAGGTAGGGAAACCAATCCCATGGTCCAGGGGAGAAAACTGAGCTGACCCAGGTGGGAGAAGGGTAGGGCACTCATGCAGATGAGCATGGAGAAGGGACAGAGGTCTTTCACCTGCCTGGATGTTGGGACAGGCAGGGAGGAGATACTGAACTGCCGGGGCAGGGGGCTTTGGGGACAGGGGTTCAGTGCCTGGTGGCTGTTGCCATGTGTCCCCCTGCCCTGTGGCTGTGCCATGCCCCAGGCAGACCACAGGCAAGGTGCTGGCTGTGACTTGCCCCTGTGCTCCCCACAGGTACGATGATTATGACTATGCAGAAGTGAATCAGCTCCTGGAGCGAATGCTCAAAGTTTACATTAAAACTGTAACCTGCTACCCAGAGAAGACAAACTCAGAAATGTTTGACAGGTTCTGGAAGCAGTTCAAGCACAGTGAAAAGGTGGGATAGCCAGCCCCTGGCTCTGACTGGCTGCGGTGGGGCTGGGAGTGGGCAGGGGCTGCAAGCTGGGGTGCTTTGGGGGCTGTATGGGAGATCTTTGATCTGTCAGACCAGTCTGAGGCAGGTGGGGGGGAATGGAAACTGACTGTTCGTAAGGAGTTGGGCTTACTGTGGCATGGGGCTGCCCACTGTGATGAGCCATGGGGCACCAGCAGCACAGACATCTCCAAGGTCGTTATCCCAGTGCTGAATGCTTCCTGGAGAGCCCTCTGTCAAGCTGTAACTCACAGGAGCGGCTGCTGTGGGTGTCAGGGACTGTGCTGCTGCCAGCCTGGAATGCTGGTGCCAAGTATGCAGGGGACTCCCTGGCACAGAGCTCTGGGAAGCAGCCACAGCCTACAGGACTGGGAGGAGGGGGAAAGGGGAGCTGCCTGAGCTGGAAAAACTGGTGGCATTTTGATGACAAAAGACTCACTTGCCCAGGTGGGCAGTTCGAGCACAGCACACTTCTGCTGCCTGAGCCTGTGCTGCTGTTCCCGCAGGTCCACGTGAACCTGCTCATCCTGGAAGCCCGGATGCAGGCAGAGCTGCTGTACGCGCTGCAGGCCATCACCCAGTACATGATCTCCTAGATGGTGGGAGCTGCGCTGCGGCAGGGCCCGGCAGCCTCCTCTCTCCCTGAACTCGTGCGGGACCCGTCACGCTGGGACCGACGGCGAGGGATTTCTCGATTTAGTTTACTTGACTGTCTTGTTCCTTTTCGTTGGTTCCCCCCCCGCCTTGTGGGGGTCACTGAGTGGCCCTGTTACGTGCAATTACCAAACTGTGAGGCAAGTCCGTGCTGCTGAGATGCTGGAGACTTGAATACGTCCAAGGAGGACTGCCAAAAATATGGGGGGAGAGGGAAGCGGGAGGGGACTGGGGCCAGATTAGAGGGATGCTCCTTGCCTGGGTGCTGGGGGAGCCTCAGTGGCACAGGGAGGGCAGAGGGGACAGCTGGCTTCCTTCCCTGTGTTGCAGTGGCTGCTCTGCTTGCAAAGCCACCCTTGGGCACCTGTCCTCATCGGGGTTGTGTCTCTCACTTGGGAACAGTGCGGGCAGCACGTGGGTGTGTTGCAATGTTCTGAGTTGCAGGGTTAGGCAGCAAGAAGCACTGGCTCTTAGCAAGGGCCCTTCCCCAGCCCAGGACAGCAAGGGGATGCACTTGCTGCCTCCATGTCATGTCCTTTAGGTCTATGTGCCAAACACTTCGGGGATGGACAAGAGATTACCCAGCAAACTCCAAACTGTGAAGCTCTTGCTGGCAGAGCATCCTCGTGCTTCGCTTTTTCCGACAGCGGGCTGAGGTCTTTGACAGTGTTCAGGCACTGGAGGTTTCTGCAGGGGACTTTGGCAGTCCTAAGCCCCTCCTCTGCTTCCCAGCAGCAGAGAGGCAGGAGGAACAAGGGAGGCTTGTTAATGTGTTTGAGTCAATGTGGTTTGTATCTTCTTACCACCCTGAGAGGGCTGAGGTCCTGTGCCCAGTCACTTGCCTAACAGCATGATGGAGGAGCCTGTGGTCAGCACAGGTAAGCTACAGGAAGCTTCTCCTTGAATGTGTGTTGGGGGGCACCCCTGGGACTGCCCCGTTTGAACAGAGGCAGCCTTGCCCTCTGCCTGGGGGGCAGAAGCTACACCACCATTCCCCCCATCTCCCTGGGCTGTTCCCTGCCTGTGCCACAACCCCTGGCTGGAGAGGTACAAGTGCAGGCTCCAGAGAGCAGCCACAAAAGGGGAATGAAGCCACCGGTTGTAAGTGGGAGCCTGAAGCAAGGGCAGCTGTCGAGTCAGCCAGCGCACGCTGCTTCAGTCGACCTGTTTACTGCGTAAATGTACGGGGAGAAAACCTTGTGTATGGAAGCTACAGAAAAAGCCTATTTTTGCTATAAATATATTATGTTTGACATGGATGTGTGCTTTATTTCTGCCAGATGTTTGGAAGGGGATCCAAACTTGTGTGGCTGCTCTGAAGGCAGGACAGCAATGCCTGGCTGACCACAGCCCTGAGATGGCCCAAGGGCCAGGAACACCAACATTCTCAGCCATGCTGGGGTCATGCACTGACAGCTCTGGTCCATAGCCAGCAGCTGGTCACTGAGGCTAACACCTGTCCTGTTCTGCTCAGCTATGTCCTCTTGCCATGCTCTGATAAGCGAGTGCTGCAGCATTGCGTGTTTGATAGGAAAAGAGGGAAGTTTTTCAAGAGGCTGTGGCACTTCAGCAAGGAGGAGTGAGTGTGCCAAAGGAAGGAGCTGGCTGGTACCTGGTCACAGGTGGCCAAGGTGTGGGTGCTGCTTCTGCAGCTGAGGAAGAACCATTTTGTTCACACTCCCAAGCAGATGCTCAGTGAGCAATGCCAGGAACCAGGACCAGCTCCTTCCTGATCCATGCTGCTGGTGCTTTCCCTCTGCTGGGGCTAGGCCAGCTTGTACTGGGCCAAGCTGGTGCCTGGGCAGTAAACTGCCAGGACAACTGGTGCTGGGCAGTACCAGCTGAGTCAGTACTGGTGCTGGGACAGCTGCCACCAGGCTTGGCTAGACAGTGCTGGGGCTGACTGCTGTCCTATCACTTCGCCCCAGCGAGGGCCGGGCAGAGATCAGGCAGCTGGGTGTACTGCTCGCTGTCAGGGGTAGCACTGGTTAACCACAGCAGCCCAGCTGCCTGCCAGCCAGCTTGCCAGTCTCCCTGCTGTCCCTGCAAGAGCAGCTCTATCCCCTGCAGGGCTGGGACAGGCCACAGCAGCCAGCTCCCCACAGGGCTCACTGCTCCTGAAGATGGTAGCGCACCTGCAGCCTGGGGCTGGCTCCCAGCCTGCTGCCAGCAGCAGCCTCCTCACCTCACACCACCACCTGGTACTGGCCAGGAAAGGGCCAAGGCAGTGACAGCACAGTTCTGGCTGGGGGTGAGAGGCTGCCTGTGCCAGGTGATGTGAGGCTGGCTCACTTTTACTGCATCTCCACACCTGCACTAAGGGCTGGCCTTGCAGCGGCTGGGGTAGCTGCCACACACTCCAGCTCACAAACACCAGCCACACCAGTAGGGTGAAGGGCTCTATTCTCTCTCAGTCCTGACCAGAGACAAGCAGAGCTGCTGGCAAGGCCAGGAGAGACTGCAGGCAGTCAAATACAGCATCCCACAAGTCTGGCAACTTCAATTCTTGGGTCCCTGTCCTGGTGCCCCCTGCCTCTTTCATGTGCTTGGGCCAGGATATTCTTCCCTATTGCTCTGTGGCTGGAAGAACTGCCAGAGTACAGGGAGGGTACCTCAGCTCTGCAGGAACCTTCCAGGATATCCTGCACTTTGGAGCTGGAACACTGTGACTGTACTGAGGATTAACGAGGGGAGGATGCAGGCACATACCCTAAAGGAGTAACTGAGTTTCTTGCAAGGCCTGTAGCAGAAAGAAGTGCTGGCAAGGGCAGCCAGGACTCCTTTTGTAACAGCTGATAATTCCCTGCTGCATGGTGCGAGGAATGGTGTGTCCTAGCCCACAGACAACACCAAGTCACACTGCAGCAACGGTTCTGCCACAAATCCTACAACCCACCCATTCAAAGTCAGGCCTCTGGCTGCTGTCTTACCACAGCTGTGATGGGGAAATAACAGCACACAGGAGCTGAGGACGGGTCTGGAGAAGGCAGAGTGCACCCACCATCTCCCTGTGCCTCAGCCCTCCTTCCTCACACACCTGCTCCACCACAAAGGACACATGCAGTAGGGCAGCAGCCTTCCCTGCTGTCTTTTCACATGTGAGCCCATCACTGGTGGCACACAGGTGTTCCTCAACCAGCAGGGGTTGGAGGCAAAGCAGGACTCTGGCCAGAAACTCAGCTGAGCAGAAAAGCTGTTTTTGCACTGGTTTCACATACTGCTGCTCTGTAGGCAACACCTCTGTGGGCCAAAATACTTATAGTGACAACCTGTGAGAGCTACAAGGTCTCCAAGACTGCAAGAAAGGTACAAACACAATGCATTGAACCCAGAGAACACAGCAGGACTCTTGGTGACTACTGAAGGCAGTGCTACACTCATCAAAAGCAACCCTGAGCCAAGGCATTTGGGTCCCATTTGGTTCTCCTTGACAATGCTTAAATGGCACAAGCCAGTGCTCAAATAGGTGTAAGAAGTGTTAATGGGCAAATACATGGTCCCCTGTTGTGTGGCAAGTTCTGAACATGCCCACTTTGATCCAATCAGCTGCAAAATCTTCAGCATTTTGTGTCTCCAACAGCACCCATCTTATGTGCCTGCAAGAAGCCTAAGTACCCAAGGAATAGATGAGGGGCAGAAAGTTCCCCAAAGGATGTCCTCCTAATTCCCCATTTTTGTAAACTGGGTTAAATCTTAAGGACCCTTAAGAGCCCCTGAGAGTTATTTAGGTATTTGCTTAAACTGTAGTGAAGAATAGAATTCAAAAATAATATATTGAGTATCCAAGGCCAGTGGAATCCACATGCTCTACACTCCTTGTTTCTCTCTCCTCTCCCTACCTGCTACCACTGCTGCTGACACACAGAACTACTTGAATGTAGCTATACAAAACAGTCACCTTCAGCACTCAGGTCTAGAAAGACAAGGAATGAAGGGGCTTAAACAACTCTAGACTGGTCCTGCAGGATTTAAAATTCCCCAGGGTCAGTTTTAGGGCTTGGCATCCCATGGATCCCCATCCACTGTCAGCAAGTTGTAACAAGGGGCTCTACACACTGCAGAGCAAAGCAGAGACTTTGTGGGTGGTCACACTGCAACCCTTCTGCCTCTGGCCAACTAAGGGGCATTGCACTGAGGGGGTGCCCCAACAGGTGAGGATGGCAGAGGAAAGAAGACAAGGGCAAGGAAAAATAGCTGGCCCTTGCCATGAGAACAGAACAAACTGGATGAGACACAGAGCAGAGGATTACAGGTTTTTATTTTTCAAACATTCCCCCCTAGTCTAGCACATTCTACAGTCTTGCTAGCACAGATGGTAACAAAGCCTGTAATGGTTCAGAAGTTACACTGCTACAAAGAGCAAACAAAAGCAGAGGTTTATTTTCTAAAAAAAATTTATTGTGAGAAATGGGTGGAAGAGTGCACAGGGGATGTGGTGGAAACTATGTCAGGTAGTGGTGCCTGCCCTGTGTGCAGCAGACATCTGTGCTAGCAATGCAGAAACCTTTCCTGGGATGGCACCAGGTGAAGACTCTGCTGTGCTGGAAGCGCCATTTCACAGAGCCACCCCCACTGCCGTATGAAGGTGGCTCCTTTCAGGAGAAGCAACCTATCTTCTATGTAGCCAAACCTCTCAAGACACCCTGGGAAACCCCACACCCCACAGCCCCACACCCCTGCCCTTCTGAAAAGCAACCAGGGCTCTGTTTTTGTGTCTCAGAACATCCCCTTCCTACCAGGCACCATTAACACTGCCTCAGCCAAAGAACCATAAATGCAACACTGTCAGCTCCTACACCTTCAGCTCCTGCTGCCTCTTCTCCCTGCTTTACACCACAGTATTAGGAGTGATTTTGATTCCATCAGATACTGCTTTCCATCAGCTACAGACACAGCAGGGTGCAGGGAAAGACAAAGGTTAGTGAAGAGAGGGGATCCCTTTCCTGAAGGTCAGCAAATGTGGTGATGGGTTAGCACATGCTCCGAGCTTTCACAGGGACTGATCTTTCAGGCTTCAGAAGTCACCTCTTGCTTGCTTTTCCCCACATTAATTACAACGTGTTTTTCATTAGACATGCAACTGAGGCAAGCCCATAGCTACTCCCTGTTCATGCTAATGTCCCAAAGTTGATTGATTTGCTTTGGGTTTTTTTTTTTTTTAATAATGGATCCAAACTTTCACATTTTGGTGACAGCCCAGGACACCACTCCCAAGGCACTCCTACCCATGGCACCAGACAGAGGTTACTCAATCCTGGAGCAAGGCTAACCCTGAAGCATTTGAGTGTGGCTATAAATAAGCAACTAAGTAAGAAAATTAACAAATTATCATCTACATAAAAGCTTTCTAGGCATTTCCTTTGGAAAAGCTGATTAGTGCTACTTGCTTCTATTATGACTCTTGTTTATGAATACACCCAGGCTCTGGAATGCTTCATTCCTCTCATCAGGATGATCTGACTGCTGGTTTTAAAGCAGCACAGGATAGGGATGACATGTTTTTAGACCAGCAAGGAAAATTCAAGGCTCCAAGAAGCTTTCAATTTTCCAAGCTCTCAAGCTCAAGCTGGAAGTATATGCTTGGAAGTAAAATATGCTTACATTATAAAGAAAGTTCAAGCAATGTGCTAAACCAAAGTGTAAATAAAAGCAACAAGTCTGCCTCCTACTAAACTCCATGGGCCTAGTTACCTGAATCCTTTGTGGCCCTGAGCTGCATGGTGGCTTCAATGTTGTGTCAGATGGCATTTGATCCCCTGAAGATGGAAAAACTTGTTGCCTGAGCTCAGTGAGGACAAGGAACACACCATAAAGTAATGCTTCATGCCAAGAGTCCCCTGCCCACTCCCCTCAGGCACTTACCCACAAGCATCACTCCCCATGTCACTGGCCCTTCCCCTTCTCACCCCACTCACAGCTGCTCTCCAAATCCCAGCCCAATCCTTCATTAGAACAAAAACTAGCCCAAAGTATGGGGCCTGCAGTGCTAATGCAGCATGAAGAGCCACCAAGACATTATCCAGGCTCCAGCAGCAGCAACCACCAAATGCTTTGGGCAAGAATACAAAAAACTGGACAAATATTGAGCAACCCCCTGGCAGCTACAGCCTTTCCACGAGTCTCCTGTGTCCTATGAGGAAGTATCCCAGGCTAAAACAAGCTCAAGGTTTGTGAAAACGAAGTGTCTGTAGAACTCCCAAATTCTCTGCATCCCTGCCCTCTGTGCCCACAATACAGGCTATCCCACTAAACATACAAAAAAGAAGATAAGTTGCTTGCTTGAGCCTGCAACATTACATTCATGGTTTATTGATCACTCCACTAGTCTTCTGAACACCATTCTCAGCACTAGTGCACTCTCAAGCTTCTTCAACCACTGACAGCTCCTGCTGTGCAGAGGAGACAGAAAGCACTGCACAGACTGCTGCAAGGCAGAAATGTCACTGCCAGGAACCTGGTACAGCAGGACTCCAGCCAGAGGTGCTCCTATCTCCAGTGCTGTCTCCAGAAGTATGGCCCAAGGAATATGGAAAAAATAGGTGCTCTACTCCTTACTCGAAGGATAGGGTCTTTTCTGAACTCACAGTGTAGGGCACCAACTATGATGGGCCCTGGTGCTGCACCCCTTCCAGCAGGAATGGGTCAAGGGCACGCACCAGCTGAGACTGTGTGAGATCTCCCTGGGTGCTACCGCAGTGCTCAGGGCCAGGCTCTCTGCAGACAGAGACCCAGCCAGCTCCCCTGCGATGTCACAGTTAAGGGACACTTTGTAACAGCCTGAAGACAGCACCTCCTTCCCACAGACCAACCCAGGCAGGAACAGCTCACCCTGGATTTCTGGTCTGAAGCACTGGTTACTGCCTTTTCCATTGCTTTGGGTTCCATTTTCGTGGGAAATGAGCCAGAGACCCACATTTAACATGACCACACATACTGGGGTCTTGTCCTTTGATGCATGGCTGTGAATCATAGGCAGCCACTCAACTTGCTCTGTACATCACTGGATCAAATTCCCTTCAGGACCCAAGCTAACTAGGTAGCATATTTTGTGCCAAATAACAGAAGTATTTGCAGTCTGTTCACTGCAGCTCAGAGTGTCTGACTCTTACACGTGGCACATGCCATCAGGTGTTGTGGAAAGGGTATCTATCCACTTGTGTAATGAACTGACTCCAGTGAGAATGTTCATCCATGCCTCAAGTCTGCAAACCCTGCGATCACAGCTTTGGAGCTGCCCTTTTGTTTACTTGCTACAATGAGGTGTGGCCAGACATGTTGATTGTGGGCAAATCTGAAACATCACTGGGAGGTCTGCCATGAAGGCAGCCTTCAAAACAAAGGTTATCAAACTATTCAAAGGCTTTGATGGCACAGCATGCTGTAGATAAGACTTTTGAAGACTCCTTGTTGGAGGTAACCAGGCAATCACTCCTGTTCCAATCTCCACTCAAATGAAAATGAAAACAGAGCAGACAAGCTGGTAAAACAGTATGGCTCATTGCACTGCATGATACAAACTTTCTGAACTGAAGCCACCTTCAAAAAGGACTGGAGAGTTTCTGCCAGACCTATCAGAATATCCTGAGAGCACCACATCTCCCACAGATCCTGCCACAGCAAACACCAAAACAGTGACAGGAACATGCTACTAATGCTCTGAATTTATCTTCTGACCCCTAATTTCTGTCCTGCAAGAATATAGAGACAGAGCAGGATCCCAGGTGGACCCCTGAGGGTGAGCCTACAGGCTTCAAGTTCCCCAGCAGTAGCAGAAACTTCAGCAAGAAAACAAAACCCCTCCAAACAGAACTGATCATGCCCTCCATAAGGGCTACACAAGAGTGTCAGCAGATCTAGCACGATCCAGTCCACACCATCTCCTTAGCAGACCAGGGAATCTGTCCTGTGATCAGCTGCAGGCCAGCTACTTATGGGATTAGCTGAGAACGAGCACTGTTAATGATTAGCATTCCCTCCATTGTGCTCTTGGCTTGGCAGGAGTGCCCAGCCTGGGCAGCTGTGGCTGAATGCCCTGCCAGGCACCTTCCCTCTGCCTCTTCTGGGGAGAGCAGCCATTCCCCACTCACAACTGTGGTGTCCTTCCCACTTTTCCGACATTTTCAGCTTCTTGGCCCAAAATGCCTTAGGCCTGCCCCCTCCCATACTGTAGTGTTATCTGGTATGAAGGGGACAGATGCAGCAAATGTGTTTTGTTTCTTTTTATCCAATAATCTCGTTTTTCAATTAAAATATATAATATATATTTAAAAAGGTTTAGAAAAGCTTCTATGTAATTTGCACCTACTTTTACATATAGATTACAATAATGTACAACTCTTCCCCACAGTGGTTTGAAACCACGGGGACCTGCCAATTCCTTCCCCTCAATCATATACATTATCAAACATCAAATGTGTTTGTTCCTAATACAGCTCTGAAAAAGAGTCTGTCACTGTTGCCTTCTCAGACAGAGAGATGGGTAATAGGGACACACATTACATTGGCTTCATATTCACTGTAGAAAGTTCCCAGATTAGTAAAAAAATATTTCATCTATAGAAAATGCCCTTCTGAAAAGCAACCAGGGCTCTGTTAAGGCCACACCCAGGCTTTCCATTTTGCTGCTGTAGCAAGACAGATCAAAAACAAACCCAAAACAATGTTTTTATGTCCCAGAAAGCAGCTACTAGCACCTGTGCTTATTTTACAGCAGCCTGGTGTATCAGGAAAGTGCTGAGAACAGCATAGGGACATCTCAAAACATGCTTCTGATTCAATGGGGCTCAGTTGGCACAGTGAAAAACTCTGTGTCCTCCTGTTCCACCAGGGGGACAACAGGAAGCCTTCTATACCACGACAACCACCCTTCCCTGCAGAACGATGATGGATGCTCCAGTGATGGGCATACTGAAACCAACCCCTGAAACAGCACACCCTTCTCCCACAGGGCTTCTACCAACCAGCTCCCACCAATTCCTCTGGAGTCTGTGGGACACCAAGTGCACATCTGGTGGCTGAATCAGAAAGTCCAGCTACTTTGCCCCATGAGGCAAGCCAAGCGAGAGCAGAGCCAGCCCTCCACCAGTCCGAGGCACTGGGAGACTTTCTGCCGTAGCAGAGAGAGGACAGCCAGTGAGAGATTCCTCCAGCAAACCCAACTCATCACACAGGAAAACACTACTGCCTGGCACAGAGTCTTCTGGCCGAGGGTTTTACCAGGGCTCCTCTTTGGACATGGGTTTCTCCAGATGGTCCAAGGCAGGGTCAGGTTTGTAGGAAGAGCCATGGCACATAACAGGATTATTATTTTTAAACTCTTCCTGTTGCAGCCAGATGCAGGTTGCCCCTTCTTCCCAGATGGGCAGCCCCTTCTGCCCAAGGCATGATGTGCAGGGAAACTGAATCCAACATGCTCCATTCTCTTCTCTGCTGGGGTGGGAAGTGAAGTCAGAACCCAATGTTCAAAACCTGAAGGACACTAGGAAGAAGAAAAATAGAGTGACTGGTTAGAGCTCCACTTCAGTGGGAATCCTGGATGCATAGATAAGGATTTAATAACTACCAATCTGTCCCTACAGAACAAACAGACCACAAGAGACCTTGATCAACAGAGAGTCAAGTGGAGGATGCAACTGCTCAGCTCCAAGCTTCAGAGTATGACTGAGAGAGAAAGGTCAAAAGTAAGCACTCCTCCTGTAGGCTGACAGCACCAACAAGGCTCTGCAAGATAAGGAAGTTTAAAGAAGGACTTGGCTAACACCAGAGGCATTGCAGGAAAGCAGCAAGGAAGAAGAAAATTACTCTTCACCTTAAACAACCACAAGTATCAATCAGTATGGAAAAGACTGAAAAACAGACTTTGAGAGATCACACACAAACTGTTTATGCCCACCTACTTAAAGAAATCCTGTCCCTACCTTCCAATTTATTAAACATTTTTAGATATCTCAGTCCCCCAGAAGTCTAAAGATCTCAGGTCTTCTGCCTCACCTCAACAGAGCTGTCACAACTTGTTCAAATAAGCCTTGGAATAAATCTAAGCAGACTTAGGACACTGACATAAAACCACCACTGTAGGTCTGTGATCCACTTTGAAAGGCAAAACAGCAAGATAAATGTAGGGCATCCCATCAGCTGCATTCAGTAACAGTGAGTATGAAATAAACTTGGGGAAAAGCAAAAAAAAAAATCAAAATCACAAGAGGGAATCAGCCCTGAACAAGAAAAGACAGTAAGTTAAAACAGAAGCCAGAGCAACAGGCTGCTTTGGGAAACAGCAAGTTTATGAGGGTTTTATTTATTTATGTTCTGTCAGACAAAAATCCAATGTTTGGAGCAAAGGGAATTAGATACAGCAAGAGAAGCATGAATCCAGACCAAACAGAGCAAGGGATAAAGAGTTCTCCAGACTCTGAAGCTATAGAGTCTAACTGAACAATTTACAATAATTAACTAATATCCAGCAAAAGAGTGGATGGATTTTACACTCAGCAATGAGACATGAACTATAGAACTTTATAAAAAAGGCAATTCTATTTCTATGCTGACTGTCTTCTTCTGTGGCTAATAGCTCAGTTTGTGGGTGCTGCATTGCTGCTGGGCAAAGTGTCAATGTTTGATCTCTAATCTCCATGCAAAGAAACACAGGCAGGGTTCAAACAGACTCCTGGGGAAGCTGTGGACAAGCTCTTTGGCATTTAACTTCCAAGAAGAGGATAAAATCATGGGAGCTTTGAGCACCAAGGGAAACACCAACTAGCTCATATCTCACTAAGTGCTGCAGATAACACTAAGTACTCTTTCCTGAAGATCTCTTGTCTACAAAGAGAAATATTTCCCCAGTTCACTTTTGTTCTGGCTGCTCAAATCAGAATGTGATCACTGTGATTAACTGATAAACAGTTTTTGCTCAGCACTATACCCTAACTGGCCCAGAGGAACTACTCAGGACAGCTTCATGTTAGTGATCACTTAAGAATAGCTTTTACCATTGTAAATTTAACACTGAGAAAAATACAGGAATAGAAAGGATATGAAAGGAAAAAGGCCTGGCACACCAGAGCAATATACAGCTTTCCCTGAAGAGTGATTTCCAAACAGGGATCCTAGGAACTCACTGCAGTATGGGAGAACTGACACTGTCTTGACCTCCTTACAGATACTGATGTCTGCAGCTCACTTGGGTTTGGAACTCGTTAATTTGAGAAAACATTCTGCCTTTTTTTCCCAGGAACATTCCTATTTCTCTCCACATGTGCCCTGCTCCCCCCTTTGCTAGAAATCTGATCCACCTCTCTGTCTGGGCAGCCTTTTTCACAACACTTTGGGGAAAAAGCTTGCTCTCATCCCACTCCATGGACTCCAGCATACAGGCAAAACAGAAAAGTTTGCAAAACTCAGAAAAGGCAAAAAAATCTAAGGACAGCATAAAAGGCTTGAAGCAAAGCACACGGACAGGGTGTGGCCTCTCCTCCTGGGGCAGCACTGCTGTGACCAGAGCACCAGAGGCACGTGGGAGCTACGCTCTCTGCTCAAACACAATAGTGGGTCAGAACTTGTTCTGCATCTCACTCCAGCACATTTCCCAGAAAGTATCACCTCAACTTCACGTGTGGAACAAAGCAAATCGAGGGGTTTTAACATCATTAGCTCCTCTGTTTTGATTAAGCAATTTACAGAGAATAAAATATGGAACAAGAACATAATTGTGCTTTTAAGAGCTCCTGCTCTCCCTCTTAAGCACTAGATTATATCCACATTTTGGACAGTACTAGATCTTACCCTTTGATAAATAATTCCTCAGCTTCTCTGCCTTACACTCTTTGAAAAAATAACATACACCTGGTATGCTGTAAAAAGAGGTCTTGTCCACCTGGCCCAGGAGTGCAGGACAGCTTGCATATGTTCTGAAAAGACTTCTGTGAAAAATACTTCATCCCTGAAAAGTCCACAAATATAATGGCCTGCCCTAGCACAGCATAAAAACAACAACAAAAAAACCCCAAACCCTAACAAACAAACAAAACCCACAACACAAAAGCTCAGAACAATATCCAGTGGAAACATTGCTCAAAAAGCCACAGGCCCTGTCACTAACTTGCAAACAGTCCTAACACACTGAGGGATACCATAGTTTTGTCAACCAAGTCTTTGAAACTGAGTTTCTGTATTTCACCTGAAGATATTCAATTTAAGACATTCAGTAATTCAGCAAATGCACAGTTAACAAACACATATCACTACAAAAAGCCCCATAAGGAAACAGAAAAGCTTGACTGATTCTCCCTACAATAAAGAGATCAGTTAGGTACAAACAGAAGAACACTACCAAGAAATGAAATCCTAAGCAGTGGGATGTGACTTGGGATAAGAGGGAGTTAAACTGTGTTTAAAACATCAGTAATAGTGGTGCAACAATATGTTCACATGGTTTAAGTGATACCAGCTCAAAAGACAGTGTTTTACTCTGTCTTGACTCAAGACACTTGTTAGGAATGGCTGCACTGACAAAGGTCACCTAGTCCAAACCACCTCCAAGTTACTCAGGTGCTTAGGAAAGAGTATTAAGGTCAAGTAGATGATAATTTCTGTCCCCATAATGTTGAAGCTCAAGGGCTTCCCACCACTGAAGCAGTATCTGCAATTTGCCCTTACTTCTGCCTGCTCAGCTGGACAGTATTAGCAGTTGAGTTTGCAACACTAACAAATACCATATCTGCCTCCTAAAAAAGAAATAGTCTTGGCAAGGCTTCCACTTTCCAACCGATATCCAGTCTATGCTCCAGTATGTCCATTTTCCATCAGCTAACTGAGTTCCAAGTGTGAAGCAGGCCTTCAGCTCCAGTTCCTAATTCTTCTACTGCCTCTGGTTTAAGTGTTCCAAATCAGGGTGTCACACCCTCAAAAAATAAGACATTTTTAAGTCTTGTTGTCATACACACTATTTGCCAAACTGACTCTATTTGTGCAAATATGACAAATTGCTGAAGAGGCAGCTTTGCTGTGCATGGGATAGCACTAACACATCCTTCTTCCTTCCATCTCCATCCACACGGCAGACTCCTGTTTCCCATTCTAATAATGGGACACAATTCAGTACTTAATGCTGGTGAACCACCTTATCTGACTTTACAGACAGGCAATGGCAGGGCAGAAGGTGTGAGAGGAGTGACTGACCTGCTGCACACAGACCAAAGCAGACAGTCATGACACAGACATGCTTTGCTACTACACATACGAGAGAATTCTGCAAGGATAATAATAACCTGGATAGAAACACAGCATGTGCTTGGCTCAGTTCAACCATTCTGTACATATTGGTGGATGTCTTTATTTATGGAATCAGCACATGCTCTCATGTCAACTGTAGAGCTGTAGGCACTGCCTGATGCCCTGTGATGGAGTCATCCTGGGTGACAGGAGAGAACGGGAGTTTCATTCAGGTTGCTGTTCCATTTCACAAAGGACTTGACTACCTGGTAAGTTAAATCCACCTACCTTTACACAGCTTCTTCTCCTCCTGAAAGGGAACATGACTCCTCCAAAAGCTTTTTACTATAATTTCAAAGAGGTTTCTTTAACTGCTGCAGACTTGGGCACAGGACCCATCCCAGACAGGGCTGTCTCCACAACTGAGCTGTAACATTTTACACAATTACACCTACCTTTTTGTGCTCCTGAAGTTAACTTGGTACCCAGGTATGGTTGGAGGCCTGTGAGGTGCTGGGATAGCTGGGAGTAGGCAGAATAGGTTCAAAATTAAAGTCCAGTCCTCCATCCATGAGTTCACTGTTGATTATGTAATCCATATCACATTCAAGGTTCTCCATGTACATGTCAATGTCCAGGTCATTGGGCAGCCTGTCCTGGTTCAATCCCAAGGGAGCAGGGCTAGCAGATGAAAGGAGCACTGGACTGCCCAGCTGGACTGACTGGGCAGCTGTTGCAGAAACTGGAGCCTTCGAACTGGTGATGCTGGCAGTGTTTTGAGGAGATGTCACTATGGGAAGCGTTGATGGCAAAACACTGGCACCAACTGGTTCTGCCTGCTGCTCTGCAGGCTTTCCTCGTGGATTGCCTGAGCTCATCTTACTCTGGGCAGTTTGTCCACCCAGAAGCAGAAGAGTTCGGCTGCTCATCCTGTTACCAGTCTGTGGGAGAACTGGATCCACCTGAGTCATCATAACATCCCTTGGAGGTGGAGAGCTGGGTGTCAGAAGAGCTTCCAAGCTCTGAGGGGCAGAGAAATGGCTGACAGAACTTTGCAGTGAAATATCAACAGGGTTAAACAGGGAGTTGCCAAAAGTCTGACCAGCTGCATTTGGGCTCTGCAAGGAAAAGCTGGAATCTCTCTGGATCTGACCACTTGAGGCAGATTGCTGGGCAGACAGCACAGACGAGCTGGGAGACATCAAATTTAACCCATCGATGAGCTCAAGCTCCTCAGTCACAGTTGGTGGAACATTGCTGGATGCACTGGAGTACACGAGAGAAGGAAGCAGCTCCTCATCATGGAGGTCATCCTGCTCTGTCAGGATAGGAGAAAGCCTGGCACTAATGGTGCTTGCATTGGAACTGGTTCGAGGCCGGAAGGTGTTCCACACATCGGAGTCCTCGTTGCTTCTTGAGGACGGGCTCCCAGGCCACTTAGGAAATTGGGAGCCAGGACTGTCAGCAGAGGATTCTGGTGCAGACTGGAGAGGAGGCTTCTTCCTGGAGGCTTTACCTCTGACTTTTGCAAGTTTGCTGCTGTTGTCCATGGAGGCAGCTCTTCTCCTCGGTGCTTTTCCACTTTTGCCACCCTCAGGATTGAGCATCCACCAAGAGCTCTTCCCTGTGGCTTCATTATGGACTTTAATAAACTTGCTGTGAAGGGACAGGTTATGTCGAATAGAGTTCTGAAAACAAAAAGAAACCCACAAAATGTGAGGACCTGACAGTTGACACACCTCCCACCTAGAAAGCTCACAAGCT
Organism: Notiomystis cincta; assembly: GCA_013398075.1. Classification (NCBI taxonomy): domain Eukaryota; kingdom Metazoa; phylum Chordata; class Aves; order Passeriformes; family Notiomystidae; genus Notiomystis; species Notiomystis cincta. The sequence continues at coordinate 27,247 of VZRX01012501.1, forward strand.
TAAACACATTCAAACAGTATCCAGAGAAGAAAGTTATAACAAAAACCTATCTATAAAAAAAACCCTGCTATTTCTGTCTGAACATGCTTTGCAGCACTAACAAGCAGTGCCACGTTTCACCTCAATATCAAGGGTGAAAGCACCATGACAACTAGCAGCTTTCAGCTAACAAAATAACAACACAAGAACTTTAAAGACCATATAGAATCTGCAAAAAATTAGGCAAATCACAGAGCAAGTAAGCAAGTTCTCAAATACAACCTGCAATTTCAACACAAGCCCACCTGAATTTGAGCTATTGCTGTTTCCCATCCTTTGTCACCCCCTTTACCCAGCATAAGCCTGTCTAAATTTTTTTAACTTTTATATGGCCAGTTCTCAGTCAGATTCAAGCAGAGCACAACAGTGAATCCAACACACTGAGTGAAGAGAAATGGCAGAATGCTTCTATTCAGTGCACCCATTAACATCTCCACCCCAAAACTGGAGAAAGGAGAGAGAAACTTTAAGGAACTACAGTCCCAGAATCCTGGAGAATGCCAGGCTCCCTGTGCAAGGAGGCTGTGGGCTTTCCTTGGTGCATGCTCCTGACAGGGTAAGATGTTCAGTGGATACTGCACTCCCACACAGTACATGCCAGTTTTAGCCTCTCCCATCTTTCTGCTGGGTAAGACACACGTTCCTTGCCTCTCCTCTTGGTTTAGCTTTGCTGAAAACTGCAAGCTAACATGTCTGTACATCACCATCAAACTCAATTTTCATCCTGCAACTGATAAACTCCCCAGTATTTTAGAGTCAGGAAGCAGCAACCTCATTATTTGAACAGATCCTCCATAAACCCCTCTTGAGGCCTATGCATTTATTTAATATCTGCACTTAATTTGTTCAGATGGACAAATTACAAATCATTAAAAGGTGCTGCATTGGAAGCACAACAATCATCCAAGAGCAACATCTTTTTCATATAAACTAAAAGTTATAGAACAACCTTCAGCTTTCATTTATACTCTCATGATAATTCTGAACAAATTAACTGTGCTTTTATCATCTTTTTCCACCAACTCTCAACACAGTTCTTTCCTGTCTGCTGCTTTCCCTCTCCCCACCCTTTTCCTCTCGGAAAGTCCTCACTATGCTAATTTTGGCCACCTCACCAAATGTACTATCCTAAAAAAAAGTAGATGTAGATAAACAATACAGGCAAAGTGGAAAGTTTTCATGGAGAGGGAAGGAGATCTGAGAATCATCTTGGCTTAGCTTCCATTTTAACCTTTGCCTGTTGAGGATTTGGAGAAGACTGGCTGCTTGCTGCAACTGGTATCAAAGAATACCCACATTCTTAATTGGAGAGTGACTGCAGAGCCAGAGCCTGATGGAACATGTGTCAGTCAATGCTCTTACATAGTTTTATTTTTCGAGCTGTTCACAGTAATAGCTGTACAATACTCCTGCCTGGCATCTTCTCTAAACAAAGCCTTCCTTTCCTTCAAGTGTTGAAACAAGTAATTCAGACCAGTGCACTCTCTCCTGCAAGGCTGCTGCTTTCATTTCCAAAGAATCCCACCCCTTTTCCCAGGTAAATGCGCCTAACTTTGAATGCACGCTGCTGCAATAGTAAGAACCACTAAGTTGTCACTAATTCTTCATTTATTCTCCTGAAAGTAACCTGTGAACTCATGATGGCATCTTGAGTAACTAAGTTTTGGCTGAAAAGTGGCTTGAAATAAGACATCTTGGAATAAGATTAGGATTCACATGAACACAATGAAGCCTGGTACCTCTCATGAAAGTCTCAAAGTGATTTGACATGTTACTGCTGAACTGACATAATGGCTAAGCTGTAGAAACAGAAAATTGCTGTACCACTCCTTCCTTTCTCATCTTCAAACTCTCATCCTTCTGTAACACAAGCATCTGTGACCCTACAAGACAGTTCAGAGAGCAAACCAAACTGAAAAGAAGCCTTATCCTTCCTTGAAAACTACTTTTCCTGCCTCTTTTATCTCTGCTTTTTGAACTACCTCACTGTGGGGGTCAAGCACTGAAAACTAAAGAAGCGAACAGAACGCATAGTCGGAGGCGGAGGAAAAAACCTGAATATTTCTTTCAACAGGGTTAACTGTTATCTAAACTGCAATGTTTAGATAAGTAACTGCTTTTGCACCTCTCCTGCAGACTGTGGGAGGCAGCTCACCACTGCACTGCAGTGCCCCGAGCCCTAACTCACCTGCAGGACTGAGCTTGCCTGCAAGCCTCAGACTCGAGCCCAGTGTGCCCCAAACTCCAACTGAATCCACGCACCCACCAGCCTGGGAGCTGTGGGACAGCACCAGAATGCACCTGCTAAAGTGATTCAATACACCTAACACATGGAGGGGACCCTCAAATCTCTCTGGAAAAGCCAGAGACAGATCAATTATACTAAAATAATCACAGAACTGCAAGTCAGACCTGACAAAAGAGGAAATGACAGAGTTCAGTCACCCGGGCAACCCTGACATATTTCCTTTCTCGATGTTAAGCAACCCACACCAGAAACACAGAGATGACATTAACTTTTTAGATGCTCAACTTCAGCAGTGTGGGAGGCTCCCAGTTGGTCTAAGCATCTGCAAAACACACAAGGTCTTGACTGTGCAACTCTTTGATCATAAAGAAGCATGACCTGAGGAAGAGGTGCAGGCAGGAATCCTTCAAATCCTTAGGAATATCTTCAGCCACTAGTTAGGAGTGGTTATTGCTATTTATTTAGGTATCTTATAGTGGTACTTTATGGCTGCATGTTAAGCACTGCCATTAAAAAAATGCCAGCCTGTCTCTATATCCATCACAGATCAAAGATGATTCCTGAAAACCACATTCAGCCAGAACCAGTCTGAAATTAAGCACAGATAGTATGCAAAAAAATCAAGTTTGGCTGGAGACATTTATTGTACACTGAAGGGTGGACCATTCCCTAGGTCATAACCACTGTGTGTTCAAACTAGGATATATGGACTAGCCACAGAAGTGTGGCTAGCAGCTTATGCAAACTATTCCCTAAATCTTAGTTATCAGAACTTAACTTAAGTCTTCTTCTTTGATAAAATCTCCTAGCCACAGTTCAAGGACAGCAACACTTCCCACATCAAACCAGGCCTGCCCCTCCACCAACACGAGCTGTTGTGGATCCTGCCCAGCACCAAACACTGCTTTGCTCTCATCTCAGGGAAGGAGCCACAGGAACTGGTAGCACAACCAAGCCATTCTCCTGCCCAGTCAGGGCAACTGCCACAGATACCATGGAAAATGCTCAGGTGAAGTGAATACTGAAGGTCAGTGACAACCTTTCCAGGGGACTCTAGAGCTTTGTAGGTACAGCTCAGGTTCCCTACCATAAAACTGAAGTTTAGAGAGCAGGAGGCTCTTGTGCTTTGCCCAGCAGAGCTCATCCATGCAGCAGTGGTGCAAGGCCTGTGCTAGCAGAGCACTCAGAGCCAAGCACAAGCTATGCTCAGAAAGACAAGACCCAGCAGCTATCCTTCCAGGAGACACACTGGCTTCCTTCCTCTCCTGGCCATTCTCCCAGGAAACATCAAGTTTAAACTACAAACCACAGAGGCATCAGATTTCTTAACAAAAAGTCTCTCTAAGGGATGAGTGACAGAAAAAAAAAGGAAAAAAAAAAAAGAAGAAAATATATGCAATCACTGCAGCTGCCTGTAATACACTCTCACTGCCTTGGAGGCATACAAAGAACTTGGTCTCATCCCAGTGCAGGGCCATGTTCCACTGCCAGGCCTATAATTGTGCTGAATTACCATTTGCCATGGCATTCTTGGGAGGCTGCAAGGGGAGAATGCTCCGCCTGCTGTATTTGTCAGTGCCTGTCTCAGCCACTTGGCTCCAAAGGCTTCAGGAAAAAGTCTTCCTTGTAGAGATTTTGCACCAGCAAGTAAACAACTGCTCCAGAGCCAGGGAGTTGAAACACTTCCCCAGCAATCCCCTTCCAGAAGGCACACACGAGCACAGACGTCAAGCTCAGCAGAAGGGGATCTCTATCTTAGGAAGAACATTTTCCTTTCTGTAATCTTTCAGTGGGAGGCCAGAAGAAGAAGATCATAGCTCTCTAAAAAGCAAAGACTGAGGCAATTTACAAGACAGGCAGGCATACACAACAAAAGCTGTTCAGGATTAGATAAAGCAGAAGAAACTTGTTGGAACAAGTAATACCAGCAGCCCAGGAACAGCCTTCTCTGAGGACTGCTTGGGAAACTGAGCTGTGCTGCAAGGAATAATCACTCAGCAAAGCAGCTTTCCAGAAAAAACTGGCAAGGGAGCACAGAAGAGTAGCAGCAAAATCTTCAAGTAATTTGACTGACATTTTATGAAGGAGATGAGTTTTTACCAAAAGACAAGCTTTCCCTGACTTTTGTGGGGAACAACCACATCCAAGAAGGCTTAAAAAAAAAAATTCTCGTATTTCATATTCCTTCAGGGCATTACAACAAGAAGGGCCCATTAGTGTCACTTTAAGGAGGGCTAAGTGTATATTGCTACATTGTGATGGTTGGCCCTCTTCACAGCTGAGCACTCAGCAGCTTTCTTCCACCTAAAATACAGGGCACCTGGTGACCCCACATTTGCAGTACTGTCTTACTTCTCTGCACTGCCACCAGCCTCATTTTCCACACCCAGCACTCTGCCATTCTCCCATCCACAACATCCTGCCATGCCCAGCTGCCTTCCTCCCACCTCACCTTTGCCAGACTACACTCTGTGACCAGACCATTTAAGGACTAATGGGATTAAAAGGTAAAATACTCTGTTAAGAGAAAGATGATGGACAACATGCACCTTGTGTTTGCCAGGTTTCCTTGATGGACTCCTCAGTATGGCATCTTAACAGCCCTCATTCAGCTTCTGTTCATTATTTTCCTCCTGCTTTAAGTAAAGCTAGTCAGGCTTTCAGCAGCTGGGACAGAGAACATCTCCCTGCAGCCAGGACTAAGCACATCACTAATACCACATGAATGCATTTGGGCCACATGAGGTAATGGCAAGAGTCCAGCAGTTTCTGCCCACCCTCAGCTGCACTGGATTCAAACAGCCAGACCCTCCCTTTGCAGGGCAGCAACTTCCAAGAAACCAAAATAAACCAAAACTAACAGAGAGCAGCACCTACAACACCATTATAGAGTAGGTGGACTTAAATGAAGTACCAGTGATGACAGCAACAACATCACTATTCCAGTTCAGTTTAGAACACTTCTTCATTTTTAGTGTCAGAAGATTTAATGGGGAATAGTATCCTTTCAGGCACAGGAACTTAGGAATAAACACTACAGTCACACAGTCACAGAAAGCAGACTTTCTTCACAGACTGAGGTCAATAACTGTGTAGCAGAGACACCCCCAGACTCCACCCTGTGCTTCACCTATGCACAAACTTGCACCAGGCAGAAGGTTGGGCAGAATCACACTTTTCTTAGAGCCAAGATGCTGAGCTGAAGTTTTATGTTTCCTTTTGGTTTATGGCATCCATTCAGTTTTGCCTCAGACAGGGAAATATTCTAAATGTCTTCTCAAACCACTGCAGCCTTTCAGTACCTAAAGGGGGCCTACAACGAGTCAGGAGAGGAACTGTTCAAAAAGGCATAGAGTGACAGGAGAAAGGGGAATGGCTTCAGACAGAGTAGGTTTAGATTGGATTTCAAGAAATTCTTCCCTGTGAGGGTGGTGAGGCCCTGGCACAGGTTGCCCAGAGAAACTGTGGCTGCTCCATCCCTGGAAGTGTTCAAGGCCAGGCTGGATGTGGCTTGAAGCAAACCTGGTCTATGGGAAGGGATCCCTGCCCACAGCAGGACAGAGGTAGAATGAGATGATCTTTAGGGTCTCTTCCAACCCAAACCATTCTGTAATACTCTATCTCAAAATTATCATTACCAAAAGTCAAAGTAAACCCAGCACTGCCACCAGACATTCTTGTCCAGGTAAAGGCTTTCTAAAGTGAAATTGAAGAAAGTTCCCTTGATAGTGATTTGGCCCCTTACCTGTTCAAGTCAAGAAGCTATGGTTTTGAAAAATATGAGCCAAAAAAAAAATAATCTTCAAGGATACAGGGACACTCCAGCAGCTATAAAGAAACAGTAAATGTGCCTATTTTAGGAACTTTTCAATGCTTATTTGCCAATCTGGCTACAGAAAAAAACAAAAAAGTTCTCTGACTGGTAGTCAGCACACCAATAAACTTTTCAACTTTACCAAAACGAGTGTTCACATAATTTTGTATCGACTGAACTGGAATTTATTTGCAAGGCATAGAGATAGTTTGGCAGAATGCACCAGCCACAGCACAGCAGAAGTAGTGCAGAAGGTGGACAGGCTTGCTTTTGTCTGCTGGTCTGTTCCCCTTCGTGCAGGAGCTTCAGAGCAACACAGGAAGAGCAGCTGCTCCAACCTGAGGGAGCTCTGCACATGCTCTGCCAGCAGATCAGACACCACAGCTCTGGAGAGGCTGAGGACCTTCAGAGCCAGGGCTAAGGCACTGAAAGCCCTCAGACAGGTCTCCTGATCCATCTGTTCAACAGTTAGCATCAGCTACATGCAACATGCACATAACAAGGCTGGAATGGAAGGCTCTTCAGGAAAATGCTGCCCACTCTAACAAAGATTAAGACCTAGAGAAGTTTCCAGATGGATGACACCTTCTGTTTTAGACAAGCAGAACACTTGGTAATTTTTAATTTGCAATATTCCTTGAGCTGTTGCATATATATAGAGGCATATATATATGTGTGTGTGTATATATATGTGTGAGGGTACATGTGTAATGTATGTGTACATCCATGCACATTTGAAGTGAATGGGGAGTACCAGGATGCAGAGGTGTGACATCAGCTTCCCATAATTAATGTAATAGTGCAGAATCATTTGTTCTTTATGTTGCATACATAGGAGACATCTGATTTTTGTTTCAGTGACATACTTTTGGAGGGTGAAAAGGACAGCTTTGAAGTTTATTCTGTTTGTACAAAGAAGACAAGAACTTGGGGGGAATATACAGTTTGTTTCACTAAGAAAGGCAAGTCCTTCATATTGTTCCTCACTGTGCCAAATTTGCTCATACCATGGATGTAACAACCAGTGCAAACAGCTTCTGCAGGGTCTATTCACTTTACTCAAAACCCTCAACACCTTCCTCTCAAAACCAAAAGAAATTATCCTCTTATCCATAGATATCCACAGACCATCCTGAAGAACACCCAGGGAGGATTATGAAGAAGCCCCACAACACACCCTGCAAGGACACTTCTGCCTTGCAGGCTGGTTAATTCTTAACTTCCCTTGAATTCCTGCAGGGAAAGGACAGGCTGCACACACAGCAAATCTGCCCTTCACAAGGTGCTTGAAGCACTTCAAGAACAGCAAACACCATCTTCCTCGAAAACACAGATTCTTCCGGAATTCATGGAGGTTACACCCTGGCAGTCTGCAACAGCTGCACTTCCCCCAATTGTATCATGAAGTAGGACAGCTCTAAATTAATTATGAAACAACAATGAGTTTATGGGGTTTACATTAACTAAAGTAGATTAAGAGTTTTTAAAGACATATTACTTTTAATTACTTATTCAAAGTTCTCTGTTAAACTGCACTACATACAAATAGAATGCATTATCAGTTTGGCTCTGTCCAAACAAGACAGAAATGCCACAACTCTAGAGCTGTACCACCATCTCAACAGGCATCAAAATGATACAACTACCATTAACAGCAGCTTCCCATTTATTTCCCTTATCCAAAATAATTCACCTCGAAATTGAGAAATCACTAAAACTAAGGCAACTTAAAAAGCTTTTCTTTTATTTTACAGATTAAAAAAACCCCAAAACATGCAAGCAGAGCTTCACTGCTCTAAAAATAACAAGGGAGAATAAACCAAAAACACCCAGACAGGTCCATTCCTCAAGTGAGGACAAGTCTTTGTTTATCCAGTTCATCTTAAATATACACCTATTAATTTTACTCTAAGTCCACAAAAGTCAAATTGAACTGACTTGACTGGCTTCACATGTGTAAAACTGAAAATGTCTGACCTCCCTTCTCCTAAGGCATCTGAATGCAAACATTCTAAGGTCAGCAGAACAAACAAAACCTCTTGCAAACCTATGTAAGTGTGTGCTAACAGAAAGTAAGAAAGACTACAAGCAAGTTCCACGGTCACACGTCCTGCCAAACTCTGCCAACAGGATTTTGTGAGAGAGCAGGAAATAAATCATACTGTATTTCTATCATAGTTTTCTGTCTGCTAGTTAAAGTCAAGAGCTTTAAACTGCCCTAATCATAAGACCAGCTGATTCCCACCACAGTTGTTGTTGTTCTGTCCGCCCTCATCTTTCTTGGCAAGAAGTTTCTTTTTCATCTCCTTCTAAAGCCAGAACTAGTCTGTTCCCAGGCTGCAAAACAGAAATTAACTTCACACTGAAAAGTCAATCACAGAAAAGCTACAACAGCATCTGAGCAGGAATCTCACTCTGGTGTATGCAAGAATTCTTAGAGTGAACTTCTGGAATTTAAATCTATCTGTACATGTCCCAAAAGTGACACGATTAAAAAACAGAGTAAAACCAAAGACTGATGGTCCCATTACACATGAACAGATATAACAAAAGAACAGCCACACTGAATCAAGCCAGAACTGTACTTATTCCAGCATCCAGTCCAGCAGGACCTCTCAGTATATTCCACCTTCACCACAGTATCTGGGGAGCATTTCAGAAGCCACACTGAACTTTAATCTCAGACACTACTGCCAGACAGATACCCAGACATATTCCTGACAAGAAAATGCACCAGTTCTGTTCAATTAACATGACTGCTTGCAGGAGCAGCAGGACCAGGAGTGCAGCCCTAGCCTGAGGGAACAAGAACCACCTCCCAGTAAGAACACCAAAACCCAGGCACCGTCCCAAATGAGAACTCAGTAAGCAGGATTTAACCTACACAGAGGAGTAACAGAAAATAATCTGTATTAGTTAAACCAGATGTACTCCCTAGGAGCTGTCAGTGAGTGAATGGGAAAGGTGAAAAGTTTTGTACTGCCGTGTGCCAGCCTAAGCTGTGACAGCTGCGTCCCTCTCACCATGTTTCCACCCTCTCGAGCAAACCACGTGGTGTGCCACTTCAGAGAGCTGAGCCAGCTGAAAGCCAACCTACCAGAAACAGGCGTTTATTTATTTTTTGTGTGAAATTAACTCTCTGTCCTCACCTACTGCTCAGTCAGACAAGTAGAGGAACACGTGGCTGGAGTCACGGAAGCCCAAAGCCCCAAACTGTGCTGGCTGAACCTCCTGCAGAACCGCAGCACGGATGAACTGCTAATAAATACTGCAAACAAGTGTAATTCCAGTCTGAGGTGAGAGCAACAGATCACACTCTTCAGAGTCCAGTCTCCATGGCATCCACCCCGATACATCAGGACAGGCTGAGGGGCTCTTTTGCAAGCCAGCTCTCACGTTTCCCTTTCTCTTTGGTGGAGTTCTTTAGACTAAAGATAAGGGAACACGAGGTCGCCACATGCACAGGACTGAAACAGTCTTGAGTTCTTTTAACAGTGCTCTGCACACGCCTATTTCCAGGACGAGAGAAGACACTGCTGAGCCTTTAGAGCAGAATATTGCTCTCCCTTTTCCAACTCCAGCAGAGGCCCCCAGCACGGTCCTGGGAACAGGACCCTTTTTCAAGGGACCTTCCTGAAAGCCACGCTCTGCCACAGTTATTTATATTGAGCTTTAGCACAGTCACGTGACAAAGAACTGCTGCCTTGTGATTAAAAACCCTTCCACCGAGGCTTTACCCTGCATAAAAAATTGCACGCAGCCTGTTAAATGCCTCTGCCTTCTCTCCCGGCAAAGCCGCTAAACGCAAAGAGCGCACGGAGCGGCCTCGCAGGGCCAAGCCACAGCCACCCCCAGCAGCTGCTGCAGCTGCACAGAGCTCGGGCCGGCTCTGAGAAGACCCGGGAGCTTTCAGCAGAGCTAAACCCAGGCTCCGCAGCGGTGCCGTGACCGCAGACGGGCTCAGCAGCAGGTGAGAGCCGGAGCGGGCTGCGGGGCGGGCCGGGGCACCGGGGAGGCGCCTCCGCAGCCGCTCCTCGCCCGGCCCGGCCCCGACACACTGGGCCTGGCCCTCCCTCCCTCCCTCCCGGCCCGGCCCGCACCTTCCAGCCAGCGGAGCTGTTGCTGTCGCCCTTGTCCTTGAAGTAGGGGACGGAGCGCACCATCCACTCGTAGATCTGCGCCAGCGTGAGCCGCTTCTCGGGGGCGCTCTCGATGGCCTGGCTGATGAGCTCGGCGTAGGACTGGTTGCCCCAGGCATTGCGCCGGGAGCCGCCCTTCCGCGCCGCCGCGCCGCCCGCCCGCGCCCCCTCGGCCCGGCC
>VZRX01012502.1:0-16455 GCA_013398075.1 Notiomystis cincta
CATCCCATCCCAATCCCATCCCAGGCTTTTCCAAAGCCTCGGAGCCACTGTGGGACAGGCGCGTTCAGTGTTTTACCTTGGAGTGTGGAGGTCTCCTCCCAGCTCAGCGAGTCCAGGATTTTTTCTTTCAGAATTAGTGCTCTATGTTTACCTGAATCATGCTTTTTACCCCAAAGGATCACCTAAAGTAAGTTTGCAAAGGATTTATTGAGCCCGGTGCCAAAACTCGGCCAGCTCTGGAGTATAAAAGAGCAGCAGAACCATTAAAGATCCAGCTGAAGATGTAGAAATGTAAATGAAGAACAGCCCCTGACAAAAAGGGAGCTCAATCCCTTCACTGCTTACAGCCATCACCCCTTCAGACACTGCCCCAGGCATAACTTTAACCCAGCTGCCTCAAAATACTCCTTATAAATCAAATCCCAGTTTAATTTATTCACCACCCATCAGTTTAACTTCACAAAGCTATACCACATTTATTTATCCAACAGAGAAATGATGACAAACACAGTGCAAGTTTATTCCTTTATTGATAAATGTTTCCCAAACTTTCCAAACTGGATTGTTCAATTAAACACAAACTCACAAAAATACTTCCAGCCTAAAATCCTCAACGTCCTCTTTAGAAGACACAAGGGGCAGCTCTGTTCTGGCAAAGGAAAAGCTTGCAAACCCCCCAGATTCTGGTTTTGGAAACCTCAAGCTTCAGAGTTGGCTTTTTAAATAAGATCTTTACGATTAATTTACAAAATGCAATATAACTATGTGATATGATGCATGGCCTTGAGATCTGCAGGACAGTGAAGGATCTTCAAACATCTTCAGCTGATGTCTAGGAAGGGGCTATTTGGCTTCTTTGTATCCTAGAGGAAAAAGGAGACAGGTCACCCACAGCATCCCTGCTCCAGGGAATATTCCCAGCATTCCAAGGCATGAGGATTGCAACAGAACTGGGAAGGTACAGAGAGGCTGTCTGTGGTGGTCAGATGATCAGAGAAACTCCAATTCTTTGCTAAATCACCCAGTGAAAATAAGAATCTTCATCATTCTTCAGCAGCTTGAGTTGTGACATCTGATCACAACAGCTTCACAGAAAGTACTGGAGATGGCAATTCCAGACAATCCAAGGGAAAACGGATCATTAAAAACAGGAAGAGGCATTCCAAGAATCAAAAGCCTTATTCATAAATTGAACAAGAGCCAACTCCAAACACAGGTGACACCACTGGTGTGGACAGACTTATCCAGTGAAGCATTTCCAACATTTAATATCCTGCAGGCAGAGGGTTTCCAGGGTAAGGAATGGGCATTAAGAGCCTCCTGTTTAACCTCAAAATCACCAGAGCTCCTTGTGGCTCTTTCCCAGCAGCTCCACAAGACTCATCCCCAGAATGTCAGCTGCAAGGAACATTTCAGGGACTTCAACAACATCAATCTGGTATTTATTTAAGGTATCTTAAATAAGAGCAAAGAATAAAGACTATTTCTTGAGTTCTACATAAGGATTCTGCTGGGAGAAACTACATTAGGAGCTTTTTGTTGTTGAAGAGTGGATTACAAGCAGTGCTGGTCACAGACCCACATGAATTGTTCACTAACAATTAATTGTGTTTTATTCACTGATTCTGGAAGCTTTCCACTGAACCTGAGGACTGAGACACTCACCAGTCATCCTGGTTCAAGAGGTAGCAGCAACCACACCCACTTTCTGGGCAGCTTCTTTCTTGGCTTGGTGAGCCTGCAGCACTGCCACGGCCTCCTCCACCTGGGGAGACAAACCCAGTGAGCTCTTCCCCCTGCTCAGAGCCCTCCCACAAAACAAGGAACACAGCAGCTCACCTTGGACCGGAGGGACTCTGGAGATTCCAGCATGTGCAGCAGCTCTGAGTTGTCAATCTCTAGCAGCATTCCCGTGATCTTCCCCGCCAGGCTGGGGTGCATAGCTTGGATCAGAGGGAACAAACGTTCTCCTGAGGGACAAAAAGGAGTTCAGACAGATGAGGTTTGATCTTGAAAACCTGAGGGAATGAAAAAATCAGCTGTGAGCACTGGGGTTTTACTCACCCAGCATCTGTTTCTGCTCCTGGGGAGGGGCAGCAGCCAGCATGGAGGCTGTCAGAGGCTCCTGGCCCTGCACGTGCACTGCAGGCTGAGGTGCCTGAAAAGGGCAGATTCGAGGGTTATAAAATAGGCATGAGGATTTCTGCTTCATATTTAGACAATTCTAAGATGTTCCCTCCTAAAACACAACCTCTGTCAAGCCTACAGCAGACTCCAGATTCAGAAAAGGCCAGGTAAGGTACCCTTCGTTCATAAACACTCCCTGCAAATCCTGAGCTCAAAACCCTGGAATGTCACACAGGGAATGTCACTCTAAGTATCTTACAAAAACTGGATCAAATACCATGAGATGTTAACAAAGGCAGGTGTGGATGTTGCTCTTCCTTTCAATGATACCCCAGTGAGAACTTGGCAAAGCGGAGAGAGACTTAAATGGTTGAAAAATCGGAACAAAGAACCAAGAAAAATATCCTTACAGCAAGTCTGGCTACAAAAGGGCTTGTGAATACAAGACAGATAAACCAACCAGGGTGCCCCTGGCACAGGCACAACTGCCAGGTTTTTAAATTCTAAATTAGCACTGTCCAAGTCATCAAAGTACCTTGAAATTTCTATAAAAATACTTTAGTTGTATGTGAAACTGCAAGGACTTCCCAGCCCAGCGCCCTGGTGGTACCTGCAGAGGTTGGACACCTGGGTGTGGGCTGCGGACACTTGAGGCATATTTATAAGGAGGGACAGCCCTGGGAGCAGGGGCAGCTACAGGAGGGCGGGGAGCCAAATTCTGTGCTGCTGTGCCAACACCTGCAAAGGAAGGAGAACAGAGTGACAAACACCTGCAGCAACATGCAAACAAGTTGGGATGTGTGGGTTTAATTCTGAATTCACACTATGCTCTGCATGGTGATACTTCTTTAGAAACCATTCTCCAAAGTGTAGCTGGCTACTTAAGGAAGGGGCTGTTCTCCCTAGAACCAATCCATTTATTCCACACCTTGTGCTTTTCAGCTGTTCACTGGAATAAAATAAATTTGGATGCTCTCCTCTGAAAGCAAAACTCATAAGCTACAGAGCTTTTTGAGTGGTGTTGCAGAGGTGTAGAGATGAGTCCCAAACCAGTGGAAAAGAACCCATCTGGATTTCCACTGCTTTGCTGTAGCACCAAGTGCCCCCAGACCTGCACTGCAGAGTGAGGAACAGGAGGAGGCAGGTGCTGGCTCTGCTCTTTGCAGACATCCCAGGTGTGACAACCATCTTTGGGAGTAGAAGTCAAGTCTCCACAGCCTCCTCCTCCCTCCCAGAGAAGGGGAAAAGCCCAGGCAGAAACCCCTTCTTACCAACTCTCTGGGCAGCAGCTGGGAGGCCCCGGGAGGCCGGAGCGTTGGCAGGGGCCAGGTGGCGCAGGGCTGGCCGGGGCCCCGACTGGCGCATGGCATTCGGCATTCCCTGGAAGCCTGAAGGAGGGAAGGAGGGAAATCCTCAAAAGGGAACCAGCTGGCAAAGTCAGGACACTCAGCTACAGGGCTTGTGCATGGGAACAATCAGAGAATCACAGAATGTGCTGAGTTGGAAGGGACACAGGAGGATCAGAGTCCAGCTCCTGGCCCTGCACAGGACCATCCCCAGCAAAGGAAAGCATTAATTGTTCCTGTTGGGAAGTACAGCCCCCAAAGGGTTCTACAACCAAAACAGCCTCTGGCACTCTCACCTTGAGGTCTTCCTCCTTGCTGCCAGCGTGGGTTGGGTCTCATCTGTGTCATTTGGTTGGGTGCATAGTAAGTGGGTCTGCTCTGAGCCTGGAGGAAGATCAGATAAGCTCAGAGGCAACATCCAAGTGCATCACAAACATTGTTTACAACATGTTTTGGCAGCCGTTGCCAGGACTCAACACTCAAGTCAGATTAAGAGAACAGGCAGGTGGCAAGTCACAGAATTAACTTCACTGGCTGCACCCCTCATTAGGGGTTGTTTGCTTACAGGCATAAGAAAAGCTCAGTGAGATTAACACAGCTGAACCAAGGCAGGTTAAGAACCGCAGAGCAGCTCACCTGGGGCACAGCAGGCATGAAATACCCGCCAGCAGCAGGCTGGAACTGGTTGATGATGGTGTTGGCAGGCAAGGCCCTCATGCCAGCGATGCGCTGCATGTACTGGTTGGTGAGATGGGCCTTCCTCTCCTCCTTCCTCTGTGCCAGTGCCACGTAGAGGGGCTTGGAGCCCACGATGCGCCCGTTCATCTCGGTCACGGCTTTCGTGGCCTCCTCTGGAGAGGAAAAGCAGACAAAGCCAAACCCTTTGCTCCGTCCATCTTCCAGCATCACCTGCAGTAAAGACCAATTGCTGATGGAGTAGCAGTACAACTGAGCTTAGGAATCTTTGGGGGTTTTTTTAATGTTAGGTAGGACATAACTTGTTGCAGAGGTGTAGAGACAGGTTCTCATGAAGAGTGAACCTGTCTGGATTTGCTCTGCGTTGCTGTCAGCACCATGTGTCCCCAGGCCCACACTGCACAGTAAGGAATGGGAAAGATTTGGTGCAGTTCTAAATGTACAGAGGAAAGTGCCAGTCCATGCTTGTCACCTCAAACAAGCATGTTTGCCACATCCTGCCTCTACTTTGGTAAAGAAATGAAGTTTTCAGTAAAATCCCACTGTTTACTAAACCCAGGTACTTTCAGAATCACAATAACCACAGGATAAGAACAGCCCTTTAATCCCACATCAGACAACAGTTCCTTCTTCAGCCTTTAAAATCCAAACAACCCCCAAACCCCACAATACCTTGGCACTCGTTATTGACCCAAAAGGTGAGAACTCCTTCCTCAGTTTTTCATCATCTATAGTGTCATCTAGGTTTTTAATGTACAGGTTAACACCCTGGAAGGGAGAGAACAGCATGACATTCACGACATTTAAAAAAAAATCTTAAGCACATCAACTGTTACCCATCTGCCAGAGCTGTAATTTATCTGAAATCTCTCAATTTAGCATCATGTTCCTTCCACACCACCCAAAGCTGAGGGTGATAAATGTTGCAAAGGCGTAGAGACAAGTCCCACTGTGGTGAAAGGGAGCTTGTCTGGATTTCCTTTGCCTTCCTGTGGCATCATCACAAGTCCCCAGTCCAGCACTGCACCTCAGGGAGTGGGGGAGTTTCAGATGCCACCTCTGACATGACCCAGTTCTGCCATAAATTACAGAGAGCAGTGCAGAGTTGTGCTGTCTCTTCCCATCCCTCCAGGGATCCCCATTTGAAAGTCAAGGAGACTTCATGCCTGTGTTTTCACGTCCTCCTAAACACTTTCAGCGCCAAGACTAAGCCCTGATGTCCCCTTTGCCACCAAATACCCTGGAGACACCTCTATGTTTTAACCCAGGATGTCTCACAGGACAATGACCACTTTGGCAATTCCAAACAGACCAGAAATGGTGCTTAAATTGAGAAAAAGAACAGATTATTCACCTGGTACCGGCTGAGTCTCTCCTGTTTTAGCTGTTCAAATCTCCTTTTCAGCTCTGCCTGGCGCTCAGCCTTCTTCTGTGCTCTGCCCACAAACAGCATCTTCCCATTCATATCCTTCCCATTCATTTCTTCCACTGCCTGCACAGAGGGTTCAAGAGGAAACTCTCAGTCAGCTGCTGCAGCAGGACAGCCCCTGATCCTGTCAGAACAGGAGTGCCCAAAGCTGACGTTGTGCCCCTGCCTGTCGGTCAATAAATCAGAGTTTGCACATTACCTTTGCACTGCTCCTGTTAACAACAGGGTGGTTAAAGACAAGCTGAAGTTGTCACAAAGATCAAGCTGACACACCACACTGCTGAACTAATTTGGAAATTCATCCCTACCCTTTCTTGTAATTAAAAGTATATTTTAACAAGCATTCTGCTTAGAGAAGACCGTTTTTAAGCAATGTTCTCACTCTAGGTGCCCTCCTCCTCCTTCAGCCCTGCACTGTAGTATTTCTTCAGCAATTAACATTCTGGATTATACCCCTGCACTCTGTGTGGATGTAGGAAACTGGAGGAATGCCAAGTTGATTGTCAAGCTATTAAGGTGCAAAAGGTTTCCAAGTTCCCACAACTAGAAGAGGTCATGCCCGAGGCAGAATTTTCTTCCATTTCAGAAACAGGCTCCCAAGATAAACCAAGTTTTTCTTCTCTGAAGTTATCCAAGCAAAAGTTGGTCCTACCTTGTTGGCCTCTTCATGCTTTTCAAAGCTTACAAAGCCAAAGCCTTTGGATTTCCCAGTGGGGTCTGTCATCACTTTAACACTCAGAGTTTTACCTGTTATCAAGGGACAGGATTAGTAAAGTACCAAAAGTATTTCAAGATTATTAAATTCCATATAATAGCCCCAGCCCTCAGACTCAAAGTGACCCAGGTAGAGACTACACGGCACTCAAACTATCACATATCATGAAATTCACAGCCTCAATACAAGTATTTCTGTATTTACCATATTTGCCAAAGAGCTCCTTTAGTCTTTCATCATCCATGTCATCCCCAAAGTTTTTAATATAGACATTGGTGAATTCCTTTGCCTTGGCTCCCAGCTCAGCCTCCCTCTCTTTACGAGACTTGAATCTCCCAACAAATCTGTAAGACAAAAAAAATGAAAATCCCAATAAACAGATCGGTTTCAAGAGTGAAAAAAACAAATGTGTGACTTGCGGCGAGGCAGAAAAAATGAGTGTGTAGTAGGAGCTGGGAATGGGGACAAGAAAGGGTGACAGCAGAAGACAACAAACAGGCCACAGACCAACCAGAAAAATCACCTGTGCTGTGGCTGGCCAAGGACTCCCAGTGGCCCTGGACAGAACCCACCCCAGCCCGCTCGCAGAGAGGTGGCAAATCAAGGCTCGCTCAGGGAAACCCACCAGTCCTGGAATGGAGGGGTAGCAGGCCATGGCTTGGGCAGGGTCACTCACCAGCCCTGGAGTGGAGAGGTAGCAGGCCAAGGCTTGGGCCAGGAGAACCAGTGCCTTGTGTGTCCCTGTTAATACCGAGATGCATCCCGGAGCATGTGAGCGCTGCTGCTGCCGGCTGTGACACTCACACTTTGCGGTCGTTGAGCAGCATGCCGTTCATCTTCTCGATGGCCCTATCTGCAGCATCCTGGGTCTCAAAGTGCACAAAGGCGTAGCCCTTAGAGCCATTCTCATCACACACCACCTGGGGGAGAGGGAGCAAAGCCAGGTGTCAGAGGCCCTCCTCTGTCCTGGGCTGGCAGGTGACAATGTGTTAGTGCCCAGGGTCAGCACGAGGCAGACACCGCCTGTGTGTCAGATTCCTGCACTTCGTGACCAAATCTGATGTAATTTCAGCAATCCCTCAAGCTTTTGGTCAACTCTGCCTTTCAGAGATTCTGTTTTAACACCAAGGTCACAGGTTTGATCTCTGTGGGCGCCACTCATTTAAAGAGTTGGACTTGATGAGCCTTGTGGGTGCCTTCTAACTCACAATATTCTGTGATTCTGCTCCTTCCACCCCACAGGAAATGTCCCTTTCACTCCTACACTCAACCCTCTAATCAGGACCCCACCATAAAAGACCTGCACAATGTAACCACATCTCACCTTGCAGGACAAAATGTTTCCAAACGCTGAGAATGTGTCGTAAAGTGCCTTGTTATCAATGGATTTGTCCAGGTTCTTGATGAAGACATTCCCAACCCCTGACTTCCTCAGGGAAGGGTCCCTCTGAGACCACATGATGCGAATGGGCTTCCCTTTGATCACATCAAAATTCATGGTATCGAGAGCTCGCTCAGCTGCAAGAGAAGTCAAGAAGAGATTTGTGTGGTTGGTTAAAAAATAAAGGTTTCCAGTGGGTGGGTGATGGTTTTCTCTGAATTTCAAGGAGGCATCTGGGGTATTATCAGAGGTGATCAATGACTTTTAACTCAGTGTTTCAAGGGAGGTCTTCACAGCACAGTCACTAAGTATGTAAAAGGTTTCACAGATTTTAAATTTACATTATAGCAATACATTAACCACCACAGCAAAATATCAAAATGCCTGGGGTTTATTAGCTATATTTGGAATTATTCTAAAGGTAAATTGGTCCACACAAAGAAGGAAAGGAAAAACAGGAAACCCTGGCAAAAAAAAATTAAAATGAAGTAACCAAAGTGACTGTGTGGTTGTTTTGCTTTTCCTGAAGCTCACATCTCCCCATCCTCATTTCTATTCAGAGAGAAGGATCATCTCCCTGTCAGGTCAGAGAAAATGTGCATGAACACATGGCTGGCTGTGAGGACATGAGTCAGCCTCTACATAACTTATGTGGCCAAAAAATGATTCCCAAGTTGCTCAAGCTGAAGATGACAACAGAGTTGAGAAAATTCTGGGGGGAAAAAAAGTCTGTATAGTCCATCTGATTAGCAGGGAAGTGTTTATCTAAACTCTCCAACAGCAGCACTGCCATTCTAACCTGCACTGAAACCCCCCTCCACGAGGCTATTTCTGCTGCCTGCTGGTGTATTAAAAGGATCATTACGTACACACATCAGGATCTTGTTCATAAAATTGAGATGCTTGCACTGTTCTGTGCCAGAAAACACTCCCAGCATGGAGCAAGCAGAGAAGAAAGAAAGATTGTTAATTCCCAGCATGGAGCGGGCAAAGAGATGGAAAGACACGCATTAAAATCAAGGAAAATTAACAGGGCAGAATCCAAGTTTTCCAAATTTGTTTGGCTCAGTTCTCCCAGGCCACCTGCACCCTGTGGTATTTGCTGATTAGATTTCAGGAGCAGAAAATTCAAGCAAAAGATCAATCTGAACACCTTTCACGTGACTTGGCTCGTGCAGCCTGAGTAATTACTCAGCACATCCCAGAACTACCTCTAGGAATTCCAATAGAATATTGTTACCAAAGCCTTCCCTACCCCCAACTCCAGCTTCCACTACTGTATGGAAGTTTCTCAGAAATTTTCATGTGCTTTGAAACATATTTTTTTTTGTTCTTGCTGCTTTTTACATTGCAGTAGGACCTTCACTGTTTTTCCCACACACACAAATCTGGTTGGAAACAAGCTCTGCTTGAAAAAAAATATAATTTAAGGACTCCAACAGCTTTAGACAAAGGTGTTAAATGCAATTAACTGCCAGGCTAAAATGATTCCTCAGCTGCTGCTCCAAGTCCATACAACCCAGGTTCCTCCTGCAGTCCTTTCCTAGGAGGCAGCTCAGCAGGCGACCCGGGGCAGCTCGTCAAATTTGGCAGTGTTTATTTATAGCAGGCAGAGGTCCTGCAGAAGCATGTGCTGGCAAGGGCACAAACTGGGTGGATAATACCATTTGCAGCAGGAACAGGCTCCTGCTGGAAGGTGAGGAGCAGATGAAGCCCTGGCTGTAACCAGGGGGAGCTGTGAAAGCTCCACAGCCACCACCCAGATCCAGAGCAGTCGGGAAGTTCCTCGCAGCTCTCACAAGCTCCCTGAGCAGCTACTATTGCACTGCTCTTTCAACAGGTTGCTACTGTTCCACTCTATTATTACACCGGGTTTGAAACTGGCCCAGGCACTTCTGGTGAGCAGTGAAAGCCCTACATGGATCCCCTGAGGGACGTGAGCCACACCCACAGGTGCAAATGCAATCCCACTACACCAGGACCTCAGAAAACCTGTAAGGGATCTGCAGGAGTTCTGTGAATGACTCACACCGAGCACATCTGATTCACTTCCTTAATCTGAGCAAACACCTTCTCATTTTCTTCTATTTAAGCCACAAAGCTTCAGCCATTTCGGTTCCTGTATCTGTTTCTCTCCCACTGGTTCCTGTCATCCTTCCAGCAGACTCAACTGCGGCTCATACAGAAGATGAAACACACTCACAGCCCCTTCCAGGCTTCCTTTTCATTCCCTTTCCTTGGCCTTCTGGATAAGGAGAGCACCTGAACACTCGCTGCAGTTTGCCTCAGGCCTCAAGAGCAATTAACATCCCTTAGAGATGCAGAGGTAACACAATGCTGGAATTAGTGGCTGTGGTTGAGCAGCAGGGAGACAGAGAACCAACCTCACACCCCAAGATTCACCCAGGAGAAGCTCCACACAAGAAGTTTTACTCTCTCCAAACCTCCTCTCACCTAGGTCACTGAGCAAAAAAGTCCTGACAAGGAAAGCACACACAGTGCAAATTTAACCACTTGTTTTTTAAAGAAGAGATGGTGCATATTAAACAGAATTACATTCCTCAGTCACCGAGGTTACAACAAAATGCTGCTGCAATGAAGCTCGTGTCAGTACCAACTCTTCCCTTTCAACTTCACAATTTGCCTTACACAGCTCCTCCTTTACACTGCCTTCAGGGAGGAGAACAAGTTTATCTGAACTCTTCTACAGAAACATGGATCTATTCCCAGCCCTGGGATCCTCCTGAGCCTGGGAACCATTCTGTTTTTCCTACACTTTCAGAACACCTTTCAGAACTGAAGTTTCTCTGCTTCGTTACCTGAGTTGTCATTTCATGACTGTCAACGTTTGGAATTAAACTGCATGGAACACATGATAAGAGGAATTCAGCTTGTTTGTGGAGTTTGTTTTCTTTCCCTTCTTCACAGTTGGAAAGAATAAATATTAACAACCACAGCTGAGGCTGAACTAGCCAGAACTTTGAAGTGTTTCCTTGCTCTGCCTATCACAGGCTGACAGGCTCAGTATTCAGCATTCCCTGGTTAGTACAGCAAGGAACTGCAACCAAAACCAGCAGAGCTCATTTTCCCTAAAAATAACCTCCCTGCAGCAGACTACTGCCAGTTAGACAATGCCTGTCCAGCATCACTCCTGCAGCTAAAAAAAATGTAAAGAAAAACACAAGTATTGAGCCAGTTTGGACACAGGAACCTGGAAGTGCAGAGCATGTTCAGGATGTGACAGTGTGAGCTCCTCGTGACCCTGAAATGGGGAATAGTTCTGGCTGCTTGATGTGCTCTGTGGAACAGAATCCTATTTTAGAACACACACACAAAAAGAAAAAAAAGTTAAAACGTTGCTTTTTATCATATTTACAAAGCACTCATCCTTCCACAAGAGGTGCCAGGGAAATGCAAACTATCATTTATCAATCTTTTTAACACCTACTGCCAGTTCAAACATAAAATGTGTCCACAAGCAGTTTGCAGAGCACAAAACCTCCTGATTACTGTAAGCACTTACTCCCAGTCATAAATCCAACCACATTCCTACAGTGCTCCCCTCAGCTTCTCACAGATTTAGTGAGATGAAGCCCAAGTACATTTCTGATTATGCATTCCTGGAAGAAAACACAGATCCCTCCTCCTCCTCCTCCCAGGAAGCCTCATGCAGACAGTGCCACCTTAAAAACAGTCCAAATTTCTGTATTTTACAACAAAAATTATCTTCTTCATAATCAAGTTCGTTTTGGAGAGACCACAACCCTCTTCCAAATCATCTGTCCATGTCCTGCTGCATTACATGGAGTGCAGCAGCTGGGTTTTTATCTCTGCAGGGCAACACTGCAGTTTGACAGGAGAAAATCAGAAATTCCCATCTCTTCATGAGGGCAGGAGGAGTTTGTCTATTTCCCTGTCCCGATTTTCACTGAATGATTAGGTTTAAACCACTTGACCTTCTAAGACCTACCAGTAACAAGACACCGCCTACTTGGTCCAAGTATCACTTCAAGTCCAGGAGCTTCCTAAAATGTCTGCTCCCTCCCCAGCAGCCCAGAACGGTGCAACCTCCCCCTAAATTCCTGCCTATTTATTACCATAAAAGATTACCTTGGAATATACTGGGAAGGCCCCCATTTGTACGAGGTGCAGAACATTTCTGCTCAAACACATGGGACCAGCCACAGATTCCTTCTGACATCAACACTCTTCTCTGCTTTGAGAGAACTTTATCTACACTTCTGCACCCCATCTCCCCAGAATTTATCTAATCCAAGCTTGGAGCTCCTTCCTGGCTTTGTTTCTGCTGCTTGGTTTTATTTCTCTGGTCGTGCAAAATGAGATCAGAGCCCGGACCAGGCAGGTGATAACTGTGTTCAGCACATAAATGTACCAAGGTGGTTTTATAAGAGGCACTCAGGGCAGGACAGGACCACAAATTCAGTCTCTCAGCTTCTTTCCTTCTCACTGAGAAGCTTTAAAACACAAATACACTGCCCCAAAAAAAGCTTTTTTGAGGGTGCTGTGAATGAGAAACTATGCAGTGGGTTGCAAGTCAGCTTTTAATCAGCATGACAAGGGAAAAGATCAAAATTGCTCAATCAGATCGGTCCAAGGAAAGGATGCCAGGAGGAACTGCCCTGGGAGAGAATGGAAGCTCTGCAAAAACGTAAAGTAGGAAAACCTGCTACAGGCTAAAGGAAGGTTTACTTGTTGCTGAAGTCTGTGCTGTTGTAAACTGATTCTGAATTCAAGGGAAAAGCTCACTCTCATCTCTACTTGGATGCCTCTACCACGTAGAGATGCTGTTAAACCCCAGCACGGAGCACTAAACTTGCAGCAGTCAGCAGGCAGAGCTCTGAAAACTGGGGCAGAAAACGCTGACCCATTTTCCTTCCAGAAAAGACATGTTCCAAAATGACCTCTCCTGTCCCATCTTTCACGTGCTGCTTCAGCTCTGCAACACCTGGCTTTGAGCAGGAAACAAAGTGTGGGGAAAAAAAAAAAAAGATAGTCTGGCAAGAGCAAAGCAACGTGGATTCTGCACTGAGACAATCTGGTTTTCCACACATTGAACATTTTATTTCACTTTAAAGCAAGAAGACCACTTCCCAAATTGGGAGGTGTATCCAGCTGCTTGCACAAACACGGCAGATATTAAATTTATTAAACTGGGAGCGTGTGGAGCAGCCACAGGATTTGACTGAGCACTCGATCAGGGCTGACTACTCTGAACTTTCTCTGCTAGGACTGGCTGCACAAATCCCCCCAGAAACAGCCCCAAACTACCCCAGAATGAAGGGAAACACAGCGGTGATTATTTTCTTATGCGAGGAACAAATCTCCAAAATTTGGTAGCAGTGAGAGAAGCAGGCCTATTTAAAAGGGATATTACCAGGATGTGCATCTGCAGAGCATTTGGCAGACACCGAGCAGTAAAAAATATTCCTGTTGCAACCACCAGAAAGGGAGGACTCACTCTGTAACACTGTGGCAGGCAGCTACAGGGCAACACGTGAATTAGTGGGGGAAAAACGAGGGGGGAAAAGCCATGGATGTGGCTGCAATTGTCACTTACCATCTGCGGGCTGCTGGAAGTTGACGTAGGCGTAGCCCAGGGAGCGGCGGGTGATCATATCCCTGCAGACCCGAATGGACAGCACGGGCCCGGCCGGGCTGAACTTCTCATAGAGCATGGCCTCGGTGATATCGGGGTGCAGGTCCCCCACGTACAGCGAGGCCATGGGGTAACTGCTGGCGGCCGTGTTCATCTTCCCCTCGGCGCTCTCACCCACTGAGGACCAGGGGGGGGTTTCACTTGGGGTTTCAAGTCAAGCTTCTTATAAATATTAATTCTGGGGGAACACTCAAACTCTTAATTAAAGCCTAAGCTGCGGCCTGCAGAAGCTTGGGACAAGGGGGCTGGCGGGAGGATGGGCACCAGGACACAGAGCAGCTGAGAGGGTTGTGCAAGCTTGAAAATCAGCAAAAACACCCCAAAGTTAAGCTTCCTGACGAGCAGGGATCAGATAAGACGCCAAAATTCATACGCCGGCTCCCGAGCGCTTTGAGGCAAAAGCCTCCTAAACCCCACGTCTCTTATTTTTTCCTTCGATTTAGCCCAGATTCTGCAGAGCGGCGGCCCGTTGATTTTCTGAGGAAATAAGAAAAAAAAAACAGTAAAGCTCTAACACGCACTTATATCGACATTTCCGTTAAAAATCAGCTCGGCTAGATCGCCTAAAGGCATTATAAATAAACCAGAGCGGCTGTGGCGGCGCGACAAACCCGCACGCCGCGGCCTGAGGGCGGGCGGGCGGCCAGGCAGGGAGCGGCCGCCGCGNGATGAGGGGAGACTGAGGGAGCTGGGGCTGGTCAGTCTGGGGAAGGGAAGGCCGAGAGGGGATCCCATCAATCCATCAAATATCCCTAAGGGGTGTCAGAGGATGGTGCCAGACTCTTCAGTGGTGCCCAGCGAGGAGCAACAGCCATAAACTAAAACACAAGTTTCACCTCAACATTTAGACAGCTTTAGGGACAAACAATGCCCTGTGGGCAGCTGGCACAGAGATGGATCCACGACAACACCCCTGAGAAGGGTTTTTGGCGTTGTTTTTCCTCCAAACCCATCCTCCATGTGCAGATGTCTCATGGGGGCAGCTCAATCCCACCATAAAACACAAAAACCCAGGGAAGCCTTGTGGGGACAGCGGCGCCATGGGGCTGGGACCGGACAAGGAGCGGGTCAAGCAGAGGAGAGCAAACAATTCCTCTGGGATCATTTTTCTCACCGCTCCAAGCTCCGCTTCTTGGAGGTGTCGCTGGCAGCGGGATGAGGAGCGCCTGGAGTTGGAGCTCTTCCCACAACCTCCTCCTCCTCCTCCTCCTCCTCCGAGCACAATTCCTCCTCAAAAAGAGCGAGTTGCTGCGGCAGCCGCGGCGCTGTGCCAGCTCCCACCACAGACATGGAGCAGGGCTGAGGGCCCGGGGTGTCCCTGTGGGAGCGAGCTGCCCGTGCCCCTTCTGAGGGGGCTTGAACAGCTCCCAATGTGGCAGAAAACTGCTGGGGTGGGAGAGGGATTCCCTCTGCTGCTGCCCCGAGATCAGCTCCAGGGAGACCCGTAATTATCTATTTCCAGCATCTCTACCAGAGCGTGAGGGCACGGCAGGATTTGGTGATTCATCAGTGACCTTCAGGCTCTGTGGATGAACTGTTAAGGGGGACTAGGAGAGTCTGTGGATGCTGGTGAGCATCGTGGCTTTTTGATCCTGCATTAAATTGCCTTTAATTTGCTTTAATTTACAATGTTATCATAAAAAATGGGGCATGATGTCTACCCCTTGACTGCAGCAGAATAATCAGGAGTAGTAATAATAAAGGTAAAAAAAATAGCAAAGCGAATTGTAAGGATTTGCAGCATCCTCTTGAAAAACAGGAATGGCACAAATCCTCCTCGTGGTCTCATCATTCTCCCAACAGCTGACGGTGCTGCTGGTGGTGGGATCACACCTGCCACTGTTTTGTGCTTGGTCCTTCACAGCTGGCACCTCCTCCGCTGGGAAGCCATGGGCTGACACAGGCATCTTGCTGTGGAAGTGCTCAGCTCCTGCTTTGACAGCTGAAGTCAAAACACAGCCCGGCTCAAAGGACGTGTTTCCACATAAAACGCCCTTCGGCTGCGGCAGCCGCTGTGGCTTCGCTGCGAATGGCTTTGATTTGAAACATATTTAGTGACATTTGTGTTCCCTCCCAGGGGACTCTGTGCAGACAGCCACAGTCCTGTGCCCTTCTCCTTCCTTTTCACTCCCGACACCGACTGACGGGCTGAGGGTACAGAACTGCCCCAGGGACCCCACTGCTCTTGGTGTCCTCAACACACGGGTGCAGCTGCTCCTGGTGACTGGTGATACCTGTGATCCTCCCAGCTGGCCCTCTGAGCACCTTCAGCAGCGCCTGGAGAGGAGGGGACATCTGTTAATGGCTTTATCTTGCCACTCCATCCCCATGGATGGTGCTGGTGGGTGACCCATCGATCACGCAGAGGCCACCCAAGCTGCTCTGCTACGCTGTCGATGGTCACCCGAAAAGATCTGCCAATTCTCAGCCACATTTTCAACCGAATGCTGCCCCCGGTTTAGGATTTCTCCTCCTCGGCTTTGGGATTTCACCAGCAGATGGCAGGGCGGGATTGCACCAGGAGCGAAAGGAGGGAGAACGTTTCACCCGGGGCAGGCAGCAGCAGAACTGAGATAAGCGGCGTTTTTCATGCGGGGGAATTTGGGAGAGCAGGGCTGGCTCCCGGAGCACCTGCTGCACAGCAAATCTCCCGCAGCCTGGGAGTGTCCCTGTCCCTCCAAGCAGTGCGGAAGGCTCGTCCATCAGGAGCCAGTTGGGCTCCAGCCGTGTCGGGGTGGGAGCCGTGTTTAACACCGCCGTGCCACCCGGCAGCTCCATCCCACGCCTTCCCACAGGCCTCCTCAGCAGGATTTTTTTGCCTGAAGAACAAGGATGAAGGGAGTGCACGGAGAGTTCGGGGATTTCCCCTGCAGGGTAGATCAAACGTTGCCAGGATGTATTAAGAGTTTAGGCTAAAGGAAACCCTGGGAAAAAAATAAAATCAAGATGCAGTCCCAAGCTACTCTATAATCACCGTGTTGCTGTGGGGAGAAAACCCCACGGGCCTGAACTGATGCCCTTCCACCCGCCCCGGCTCCTGTTTGATCCGCAGAGATCAGGAAGTGTTGTTTTTTTTTTGGTTGG
>VZRX01012502.1:16518-27224 GCA_013398075.1 Notiomystis cincta
TTGTGTGCTTGCCTCCCACAGAGGGTAATTTGGTTCCTCTCTCTGGCCGAGGCCACACCAGAGCACCGGGCTCCCACCGCCGCCTCCAGCCGGGTCAGGGCAGCCCAGGCACCAGCGGGATGACCCGTCATCAATAGCCCTATTATTGCTCTTGAAGTTTCTCCCCGCTTCCAGACGGATGCTGCATTACTCCATCACAGCTGCAGTCGCTCCCTTCCAGCAATTCCCCACACAGCACTTAAGGAAGGGATTTATGGGCGGTTTTGAAAGGCATTTTGCAGCGAGGAGGAGTTATGGGAAAGGAAGCTGAGTTCCCACCATTCCCCAGTAAAATTCTCCCAAGCATCTTTCACGAGAGGGATCATTTAGTGGTCCTTTCCTCAAAACAGAGACAGGCCCTCAGCTGTGGCTCTTTGTTTAGTCCAAAGCGTTTCCCGACAGCGAGATGCCACAGAGGTTATTCTGCTCCTGGCTGCGAGGGGGTCAGCAGACCAAGGAGAGCCCTCAGAGTCTGGCTGCAAGGCTCTGCCAGACCCCATCTGTTCCCTGGCATTTTTGTAGACCCTAAAAGAAATTATTTGTTCCGGAGTGAGGGATTATTGCCAATCTCGGGGCAAGCCTTGGTGAGTACCAGGCTGATTTTGACTCATTTTGCAAAGTAAAAAGTCTTGGCACCAGGATGACCAAGAGCTATTAAAAAATCCCAGGGGATGTCACCTTAAAAGCTGTATCTAACCTTTTTGAAGCTTTTCAGGAATCAAAACCTGCCACAAAGCTACTCACCCATGACCTTCACAGGTCCCTTCCATGATCCAGGCAGGCTGGACAAGCAGATTGGATTCACTTCAACACTACATTTCACAGCCAGGACAGGGGTTTGAAAGACTTTATTTGACACCTTTGCTGATGTCACAGCTCGTGAATCTAAGAGCACTGCACAGTGTAAAGTGAGGCTGTGAGCTCTAGTGCACAAACCAGCTGCAGGAACAGCCAGGGTCCATGAGGATTTCCCTCCTGTGACTTTATTGAAAGGGAATATGTTGTTCCTGGCTGATTCCGGCACTTGAGGACAAGGGTGAGAAGCAGCAGAGGCATTTTTTCTGTGTGTTAAGTGCAATGACTTCCATCAAAACAACTGGGAGGGACTCTGCTTTCCAAACAATGGCAGATACATACATTGACATGCACATGGCAGATACCATCTGCAGAAAGGAAAACAACAGCTCATCCACACAGCCCAACTGGCTGCACCTCTGACCTGAGGCATGGGAAGAGTTTCTCCCACTCAAAAGAGATCTTCTCCCTCTTTTTTACCTTCCTTTGCACTGACCTTTTCTCTCTTTCCAGCAGAGGTGGGTCTGGGATATTCTGCACGTGTATTCCAACAAGTCAAGGCACAAATGCAGGGAGCAGGGGCTGTTCAGGTGGGGGGGGGACACTGGGAGACCCTGCCCTGCCACCATGGGACATGGCACAGGAGCAGGGTGGCTTGAAAGCTTCAAGTTTCTGTTCTTTCTGCCCAAAGAAGAGAGGAGGAGAGGCCAGCTGGAGGAGCAGAGGTGTAATCTGCTGTGTCAGTCATCTAGGGGCACACAGGGTAAGGCAGGGAGAGCTCTCAGGACTCAGGACAAGTGCAGTGACACCTCAGTGGCTTTTGGTCCCGGCCCAGGGAGGGGGATGAGAGGTGTGAGACCCAAACGTGGTGCTGGAGAAAGAAAACAGAGACATTGTGGGAGGGGAGGCTGAGGGATGCTGGGCTCAGGGAGAACGAGGGAGGCACTTCAAATTCAGGCTGCTCCGACCCATTTTCCCCCTTTGCAGTCAGGGCTGTTCAGCAGGGGGTGGAGGAGAGACGGCTCCAGCAGGGAGACTGGCAGAGGGAAAGGCGTTTTCTTCTCACTTCGGCCCCTGAGTGACAGGCATCCCTTTGAAATGCTCCGTCTCGCCCCTTCACACCTCGGTGCGGCCGAGGGCTGTGCCCGGGCAGCCTGGCCGGCTGCTCCGGCAGGGTTTGTGCCGGGAGCCCAGCGCAGGCCCTGCAGCCACGGCGGGACTTCAGCCGGGCTGTGGGAACGAGCCCTGCTAAGCCGCTGCCTCGCTCCACCTTAAGGGCACATAAGTGGGAAAAGCTGGTAATGCGGAGAGGAAAGCACAGGGATTAGCAGGCAGCCAGTTCTCTTCGGGAGCTGGGGGGGCTGGAGCCTGCCTTGTGTGTGCCAGCAGCGCTGGGCACGGGGTGTGAGCTGTGTCCATCCCACCACACCAAAATTAGGTGCTGCAGCTGGGGGATCGGCAGGAGCGAGTCTGGCTGGCGGCTCCGAGTCCCCGGGGAAATAAAGACAGTACTTCGAGGCTGGCTGTTTTCCAAAGGAGAGTGAGGCTGGGTTCTGCAGAGGGGTTTGCTGGAGGAGGAGCGGGGTTGGGATCTGCGTGTGCCCCCTCCCTCGAAGCCAGAAGGGTCTGGAGCACGGCCTCGTGCAGACAAGTGCATGGAACTGGGGGTGATTTACGTTTGCAGGCATCGCGAGGGAGAGGACGTGTGACGGTGAGGCGAGGAGGGCGGTGCAAGGAGGGAGGGAAGAGCAGAGAGAGAATTTTCTCTATGAATCCTTGGCTTCTGCAAAGCAGGAAAGATGCCTTTTCAACCGAGTTCGTTCTCAGCCCTGTGGGCGATGAGCGCTGAAGGACTCCCGTCTCCGGAGGGGAAGGGAGGGTCAGAAAGCTCCGATTTCAGTCGCCCACGAGCGGCAGATCCTGGATGTCCCAACCCTGATCGCGGGTCCCTGCGCGGCAGCGCCCAAGACGGGAGGAGCCGCGTAAGCTGGCGGCACAGGGATGCCGGCGGAGGCTGGGGAGAAGAGGAATGTGGCGATCTGGCTGCTCTTGGACGAGCCCTCTCTCAGTGCTCCCGCTGGCGACGGCATCCTGGGCACGGCTGCCACGGCTGCGGCCGAGCCGGCGCCCCGGGCCCTCCGGCTGGAGGAGCCCACCCTGCTGGCCAGGAAGCTCCGGCGGGACGGCAGCATCTCGCCGGGGACGCGGCGGAGCGGGGCCGGCCTCACTGCGGGGCTGGGGTAAGCCAGGGAAGATGCAGTCAAAACAACCGGCGCGGGAGCAGCCTCCCTCCTGGGGATCTGCACGGGGCCAGCAGCGCCGTGCAGGAAGGACCAGGGCCAGGTCTGGATGGGCAGCAGGGAGGTGGCCACGGGCGAAGGCTCCATTTCCGCCACGTAATTATTCAGGTGGGAGAGGAGTCGCAGCCGGATGGGGTCGGCGGCGTTTTGGCCCTCGAGGATGCCCAGGTACCTGACAACTTCGGTGAGACACTCGCGGAAGCCGATGCTTCTGTAATCCACGGCCAGAGCCCGGGCATCCAGGAAGCCTGGAGGGAGAGGACATGGGTGATGGTAAGGCCGTGCAGAGCTCAGGAATGCACTTGGGTTTCACTACCCTCTCTAACACACTGTGTACTTCACTTGAGGCACTTTGCTGCCCTGTGATATTCCTGAAGCAGGCGGCCAAGTGGGTGTCCTGAGGGACTGGACGTTTGTGTGCGTGAGAGCGGCATCTGCGGTTATCTCACCGGGATAAACCCCCTGGGTCAGGGAGCCTCTCGCTGGTGTGAGACCAGTGAGAGGTTTCATTAGCTGTGCTCAGGAGGGAAGAATTCTTTCCCCTTGGATTCTGTCAGTTATCACTGCTGGAGATGTGGCTGTGGGCTGGGTGGGCACTGGGATTGAGCTGACTTTGCTGGTGGGCTGTTCCACTCAGGACTCCTCAATGCATAGCTTAGCACCACTTCTCTCTGCCCAGCTCCCAGAATTTACACTCCCTTTAGACCGGTGTCACAGAGCAGTGTCACTCAGCAGCAGGGCTGAGAAAGCCCAAAGCCGCAGAAATCGGCAACCAGAGGCTGATTTTCAGGCTTCTGCTCCCAACTTGCAGCTTCATGAGACCATAAGCAATAAAGCAGAGAATGTCACAGCACAGTGAAGCACTGGACCACTGTGCTTGACGGGGTCTCTCGTGACAATACGGCCCTTTGTTGCAGTGCAGTCAAACTGAATATCTAAACAAATGTTCCAGACCAAGTTACAGCCCTGAACCAAAGCCTGGATGCCAGCAATGTCCCCAGCAAGCCAAAACTGGGTGGTAAGCAAGCCAGAGGCTTCTTTACTGGAGCTGTGATCTCCATCCTGTTAACTGGAACAGGACAGAGGGTCTGTACTGAGGTCTCAGTACAAATAAGACCTTTGTTGAATTTTGCACAGGGCTCCCTCTCTCTTCTTATAACAACCAAGAGACACACACACAAAAAAAAAGAACAGAAAGGGAAAAAAAGCCTTGTTTATTTGCAGAGTCCTCATGCAGAATTCAGCCTCCGCAGGAAATGTATCCCAGGGAGGAGGTAAAGAGTTTAATATGGTTTTTCTGGAAGCAGGCTCCCTTTCTGAGCAGGAATAAATGAGTCCCTGGCAAAACAGCTTTTAGCAGGGGGTGTGACACCAACAGTGCTGTCCCTGTGGGGCTGGGGGGCTCACCATCCCACATACCCCAGTCTCCCAGATGGATGCATGGGATGCTGACCCATCTGTAGGAAAACATCCATCTGTCCTCCCTCAAAAGATACTTCCCTTGGGAAGCAGGCAGGGCTGGCTGGAGGCAGCTCACTGCTGCTGCTAATGGAGGATTTTCCTTCCACCTTCACCTCACCCATGTGCTCACAAGAGCAGTTCTTACCTGCTCCTCCTGTGGCATGAAGCATTTTTAAGTGATCCACTGTCATTTGTAGAATTTCTGCCTTCTCCAGCTTGGAAGACCCCTGTGTTGGGAGCAGAAAGAAAAAGCCATTTGTCATTTTATGGTCCCAGCCTTTGTGCCTCTCAGGAGCCAGGGTCTGACCAATGATTTCCTCCCTGAAACCTCCCTGAATCCCAGGAGTGCTCAGAATGGTGCAGGGCATCCACCAGGGCTCTGTTTTTCACATCAACCGAGCAGAAAAAAGAGCTCCTTCCCGATGCAGATTGAAAAAACACCCTATTTCCGTGCTTCCTCATATCTGCAAAACACTTCCTAGATTGAATTTATCCTCCCCGGGGCTCCTGAATATTTGCTAATATCGTTTCACCACCCCATTTCCACCACCTACTCACTCCCTGGAGCTGAGGATGGTAGGAAAGGCATAGCTTTCCTCGTTCAGGGGGCTGTACCCCAAACCCTGCAGCCCTCAGGGGAGGGCACCAGGGGCTCACACACACACCTGCTTCTCGAAGGCCGTGGGCACCAGGCGCCGCAGCTCCGAGAGGCTGCTGTTGATGCGGTCCCGGCGCCGCTTCTCGATGATCTGTGGAGATTTCCAAGCAGAGAGGAGAAAGCAGAGTCACTGACAGCCACAGCTCAGGGATCTAAAGCCCTCCAGGTGCTCTGGAAGGGCCGTGTATGGGAATGTTTTGGGTGCAGAAGGGGAGTGGAGAAATGTGAACTGGTGTGATAGCCCCAGGTGAAATTGCTCTCCCCCTTTTCTGACAGATTTGAGGCCAAATCTCTGCAAAAAGAAATTGGCTTCGGGGAGAGTTCTGCAGGAGGTGGAGCAGGAGAGGTGTAAAGGTGATTCTGCACTGAGTCCTCACAATGAGGACGTGCCAACAGCCCCTCAGTGCACACAGGGGGACACGCCTGGCACACAGGGCCAGCCTGGCCAGGGGACACAGCTGCCCTGGTCATCATAAAGGACACTCACCCCTCTCCTCTTCTTCCTGGCTTGGATCTGAGATGTTGTGGTGGGAGACACAGATCTGGAAACGTGGCTGGAAAGGAAGGAGAGGGGATCATTTCTAGCACTGGCTGGAGAGAAACCTCTGTTGCACACATGTTCTACACACATTTGCCATCTGCAGTTTCCTCCCCCCACCCCAAAAAAATGTCTTCTGTGGTTCTCATCTCATTTTTACCCACAACACAGAGCTCAGGAATTGGGGATGGGGAGCCAAGCAAAGACTTGAATCCCACTCTCTCCCCTCCATGAATCTCCCATCAGCCTGGGACAGATTCCTGCACCAAACCATCCATCCACTCCCAGGCACAATTCTTCAGCCCAGCCTGTGAAGGCATCTCCACAGGGCTGGAAAAGCAGCGATCTGAGCTCTGGAGTCACGGCCTTTTTTCCTCCATGTGTGAACCTCCCGTCTCTCGTGTCTGAGCCTGCCCTGTCTGCAGGGCTTTGCNAGGGGGCTGTACCCCAAACCCTGCAGCCCTCAGGGGAGGGCACCAGGGGCTCACACACACACCTGCTTCTCGAAGGCCGTGGGCACCAGGCGCCGCAGCTCCGAGAGGCTGCTGTTGATGCGGTCCCGGCGCCGCTTCTCGATGATCTGTGGAGATTTCCAAGCAGAGAGGAGAAAGCAGAGTCACTGACAGCCACAGCTCAGGGATCTAAAGCCCTCCAGGTGCTCTGGAAGGGCCGTGTATGGGAATGTTCTGGGTGCAGAAGGGGAGTGGAGAAATGTGAACTGGTGTGATAGCCCCAGGTGAAATTGCTCTCCCCCTTTTCTGACAGATTTGAGGCCAAATCTCTGCGAAAAGAAATTGGCTTCGGGGAGAGTTCTGCAGGAGGTGGAGCAGGAGAGGTGTAAAGGTGATTCTGCACTGAGTCCTCACAATGAGGACGTGCCAACAGCCCCTCAGTGCACACAGGGGGACACGCCTGGCACACAGGGCCAGCCTGGCCAGGGGACACAGCTGCCCTGGTCATCATAAAGGACACTCACCCCTCTCCTCTTCTTCCTGGCTTGGATCTGAGATGTTGTGGTGGGAGACACAGATCTGGAAACGTGGCTGGAAAGGAAGGAGAGGGGATCATTTCTAGCACTGGCTGGAGAGAAACCTCTGTTGCACACATGTTCTACACACATTTGCCATCTGCAGTTTCCTCCCCCCACCCCAAAAAAATGTCTTCTGTGGTTCTCATCTCATTTTTACCCACAACACAGAGCTCAGGAATTGGGGATGGGGAGCCAAGCAAAGACTTGAATCCCACTCTCTCCCCTCCATGAATCTCCCATCAGCCTGGGACAGATTCCTGCACCAAACCATCCATCCACTCCCAGGCACAATTCTTCAGCCCAGCCTGTGAAGGCATCTCCACAGGGCTGGAAAAGCAGCGATCTGAGCTCTGGAGTCACGGCCTTTTTTCCTCCATGTGTGAACCTCCCGTCTCTCGTGTCTGAGCCTGCCCTGTCTGCAGGGCTTTGCATCTTGGAGCTGTGATAGCAGGAGGGATCTGAGCTCCAGGGATCCGAGCTCCCACCCAGGGAGGGCTGGCTGCTCCTCAGGGTGAGGCCAGTGGTGGCACTGATGTGGTTTCTGAGGGCTTCCCGGCGAGTCACTTCCCAAACCACAATTTTTGGGGTGGGCTGGGGTGTTCTGAATGCACGGACACCCCTGAACCATTCAGAGGAGGGCCAGGAGCTGGGCAGGGAGGACAGCTGGCAGGAGGTGACAGAGCAGGCACCCCTCTGCTGGCTCACAGCTCTGCTCAGGGGACGAGGGACATCCTGGGGACAGGCTAAGGACCAGGGCCCCACAGACCTGTGCCTGCCAGGCTAAAGGCACCAAAGGTCAGCACCACACATGCAGAGGGAGGCAAAGTTCAACCCTTAGGTCCCCACAGAGGTGAACGATGGATAACCGGCCGTGGGAAACTCCCTGGAGCAAGACCCCGTGGCTGGGGGGATGATGAGGCTGGCTGGGCCACCTCCCACCTCTCCCAAGCAGGGTTTGTCCCCCTGGAAAGCGGAGCTGGCTCAGGGCTGTTCCTGGGCCTTACAGAACTCGGAGCAGGGATGTGAACACGCATCGCCTGCAATCCCGGCCAGCCCGGCGCGCCGCAGGGACCAGAGCTCGTGTCAGACACCCAAATCTGGAAAAGGGGCACTTGGGTCCACCCCAATCCAAATGTTTTTCAGTTTGACTAAGCATTTTAATAGGAGTCTATTAAGGATTTTCCTGCACAGACAGTGCTGTCTGCAGCGAGCCGAAAACTAGACCCAACTCAGCCTATTAAAAATAGGCCCAAGCGAGGCGCTTTCAGAAGTGGTTTTACACAATAACACGTTCTTCTACTGCCTGTTCTGCTCATCTCCATACAGGTCCCCTATTTGAATGTCTGCTGGGTGGGCTCTCTCTGGGCAGAGGTGCTGGCTGGCTCCACAAGTACCAACACGCATCGCCAGCTACACAGACAGGCACAGAATGAGCAATTTTGATGTGAAAATGGGCTCTGCACAGACACCAGGGTGTTTTAGGTGCAGGGGGGTAGGTGCTGAATTCTCCTGCAAATGCAAAGTAGGCACCCAAAGAAGAAGAGTGATTTTTGAAACTCTCTTTGCAGAGCGGTCTGAATGCGTTGCTCTTTGTGAGCTGCAGTTCCAGATGTGGATATCAACACCCATCTCACTGCAAAATGTATTTTAAAAATACATCTGGTGGATTTGAACCACATAAAAGACAGTGTGAGTATATTCTCCTGTGATTAAAATTTCTGCATTGCTCTTTGCTTGGTTTTTATCATTCCCAGCATAGCTTTGGCTGTGAACTGAGCAGATCTTGCACTTCTGCAGTGACCCCGGAGCCTAAACTTGCTCCACGCACTGATCCAAGCCTCACACCCGGTGTGACTCATCCCTCACTACAGGGAAACTGGTTTGCCCAAACCACTCAACCGATGGGTAATGGGCTGGGAACCCCAGCCAGGCAGCCTCTCTCTGCTCTAATCACTCCTCCTCACTCCCCACCTGGAAGTGTTTGATTTTTCTGGGTGCACCAGCATCCCATGTAGGATGGCATTACTTGGGGTGTAACCTCAGCAGGGCAGGAACAGCTCTTTTGGCCATAGATTTGCGTGAGGAACAACATCCACCTATACAAATATCACCAGATCACAGCCAGCCTGGTTCCACCACTAGCTGAAGAAGACAAACACATTAGCAGCACCAAAGAGAGAGATTAAAAGTTCATCATTACTGGTCACTGAAATAAAATACTGTAACAATTCCAGTATTTTGTCCCTCGGGGTCCTATGGACTCAGTGTGCTACACTGATGTGAAGAGGTGGGATATTTTTCACCTGCAGCAGGAAAGCAACTTAAATATTGATGCACTTGGAAACTGCATAAGGGCTCAGGGAATTTCTGCAGGACATTTTGTGTCAGAAGCGCCTGACTCTGCTGCGACTGTATCAGAAGCAAATTCATGAATTTAGTCCCATGAGAACCTGAGCTTGGCACCAGCCAGGCAGTTTCTCCGCTCAGGATACCAAAGAGCAAGAGGGAATGAATAAATCCGAGGCCTCACTGGATGTGGAGGGAGGGGGGACACTTGGCTGGTGAAACAAGAGTTCAAAAGAAGCTGATTTTTGGACGGGAACAAATAACAGAGCCTTTCCTTCATCCCCTGCGCCGTCTGCACCCTCGGAGCCTGGGAGGGCTGACCCGGCCTGGGAACCCGGGCTGCCAGCGGCGCTGGGGATGCCCTTTGCCAGCGGAGCCGTGGGGAAGCCTGAGGGCATCGCCTGGGGAACCACACACAGGTCCTGTCCTCACCACTCCCTCGCAAAGCCCCAGAGCTGAAAGTGCCGCCCGGCAGCGCTGGGACAGAGCCTGCGAACTGCGCTGCCGAGGGGCACCAGGGCAGCCCTTCCCTGCTCGGGCTCCCTCCCCAACACATCACAGCCCCAGCTGGTGCGTTACGAATGCATCAGCGCAGCACGAGCGTTTTTCTCATGCAAAACCTCCCGGTTTCTTCCACGTTCCCTGGGAGCCCTCGGATTGCCGGCAGCGCGGTGGTGTGGCTGCCTCTGCTCTGGGGGGCTGCCCCATCTCGGGCTGCCCCGCTGCCCTCCTCCCACCTGGCAGCAGAAGGCCACCGCGCCGGCTTTAATGGGATTCTCTTGAAGCTCCCTAAGGCAGCTTTAACACTTGTACGGCCACTTCGGTTTCCTTGCGGGGTCGGCCCCCTGGCCAGCACCAGCCCCGGCCGGCACTGCGGGGTCATCATCACTGCCGCTCCCCGCAGCACCAGCCCGACCCCAGGGGTTAAGCGAGGTGCGAGGGACTCCCGGTGCGGCGGTGGCAGCCCCGGTGCCCTCCCGTGCCCTGCCCCGGCAGGCACCGAGCGCAACTGCTCCGAGTAGCTCGGGGGGAGCTGCCGCCAGCGCCGTGAGCGGGGCCGGGACCCCAAACGCCCGCGTGGGACGGAGCTGCCCTCACCTGTACTCCTCCTCGCGGCCCACGTCGATGGTGCCGTCAGACTCCGTGTCGGACGAGCTCTCCTCGCAGAGCCGCTTCATGCTGGCGGGGGGAGAGGCCGGTGGGCTCGGCGAGGCTGCCCCACGCGTGGCCTCGGTGGCCGCCGCCGTCCTCGCCCGCCGCGCTCGGGGCAGTGCTGTCCCTGCCCGGGCTCCGCCGCTCCGGCCCCGCACGGCTCCTCCCCTGCCCGCTCTGCCTCTCCCACCCCCGGCTCTCCTTCCCTGGCTCCCTCCCGGCACGTCCCCACCTCCCGGGTAATGGGTTAATGAGCCACCATCTCCCGGGAGTGACGGATTACGCGGCCGCGCCGGCGCTCCCCGGTTCCCAGGGCCCCCCCTCGCCCCTCCGCCTCCTCCCGCTCGCTGGTCGAAATCCCAAGTCTTCCTGTAAAAGGAACAGTCT
>VZRX01012502.1:27253-54380 GCA_013398075.1 Notiomystis cincta
CATGTCCCCCCCGCCTGCCCCCGGCCCCCCTTCCACCCGCTGCACATTGGCCTCAGCCCCAGTTTAAAGGGACCAGTGACCTCACTGGCAACAGAAAACCGTGGGAAAGAGATGGGACTGATAAAGCCTTGAGTTGTTTCAGGGAAAAATCAACATCCAGCCCCACACGCACACACATGTCTGCCCGGCTCCGCGCGGCGCAGGCACTTTGCAGGCTTATGATTCAGATGGAAACCAGCTCATTCGAAGCACGGTGCTGTTTGAGGACGCCGCTCAAAGGGCCCTCGACTGGGATTAATCAGCGGCCGCTGCCGAGGGCCGCGGTGGCAGCGGTGGTCCCGCCGGAGCTCGGCCCCCTGCCACGCTCCCACAGCCTCTTCGAGTGCCAGCTCACGGCGCTGCCAGGGCATTTGACACCTACCCTGTGAGACAAAGCGGCCAAAGCCCGACTTTAGGCTTTGGAACACTGGGATGAATCGCTGGGTTTTGGTCTCTTGCTGGAAACTTTAACCCGCAGCCCAGCATTGAGCGAGCATCTCCTTTTTCCCTGCTCTTGCAGGAAGGAGGCAGAATCTGTTTTTCAGAGCCCTGCGCTGCTAAAATCCCCCAAGGCAGCAAAAACGTGTGCGTGTGGGAGAGAGACAGAGAGAGGGGAGGAGGGAGAGCGCCGAAGTGGAGGTTCCCAGTACGAAAATAATGCCTTTTATTTTGAAAAAAATAATCAGCGCTGAGATCTGGCAACACGTGGGTTTCCCAAAGCCCTTTTGCAGAGACCGTGGAGGCGATAAGAGCCCGTCGCCGCTCGGGCCAGCCAAGCCACCCCACCACCCGTCTCCCGTGGCCTCCTGGGGTGCTCCCTATCGCTCTCAGCCATCTCTGCCAGCTCACCCACGCTGCACCCGCCAACCCCGAGGTGTCTGCAATCCCCCAGCACCTCCGGAAAAGCCAAATCCCGGCTCCCGCCTGCCCTTCACCCACACCTGCAAAGCACAGACCCCTCCCCGAGCAGTTTTTGGG
This sequence comes from Notiomystis cincta, assembly GCA_013398075.1. Classification (NCBI taxonomy): domain Eukaryota; kingdom Metazoa; phylum Chordata; class Aves; order Passeriformes; family Notiomystidae; genus Notiomystis; species Notiomystis cincta. The sequence continues at coordinate 28,271 of VZRX01012502.1, forward strand.
ACTGGACCACACCGTCCTCCTTTCTGAAGTGAAGCAGCAGGGACCTGAACCAGCCCCCCCCTCCCCGTGCTGGAGTGGAAAACTGACATCTCGGCAGTGTTTGTAAACTGGAAAAGGGAGTAAAACCTTTGCTTTGGGTCACAGCGCTTTGTTTCTCTAATTCTGATGTTTTGTTTTCACTATGAGAAGTGGTCAAGAAGCCGAGCTGTTATTAGCTTACATTTCCAAACGAAAAGTTACTTTGAACCAGAAGAATTAGAAAAGTGTTATTTTAGCAGTTTTGAGACCCACTCCTCCTCCCTTTCCAAAGTGATTTCAGTTAGAAACACATACATCTCCAAACCAAACTTCCCACAAACATGTGTTTTTGAGAGATTAATACTCTTTCCACTGATAAAACCATTTAAATGGGATCCTGAGATTGGTTGTTTCAGGCTCTTGCTCACATCACAGCGAGCCTGAACCAAGCGGAGCCCAGACCTGCCACAGAGGAACACTTTTCTTCTCCATTAGAAAGGAATTCACTGTCCAGACTCCATCTTTTCTGGGCCTTGTCTAAGCATCATTATCTGGGTTCAATTGAAGTGTAATTGGCAACATGTTTTTCTAGGATTACACTTCATTATGAACAGAGCAGGGGCCCTGAGACCCACTTCTCCTGTAATCGGATCCGTTCTCCAGCCTGTGCTCCTGGAGAGTCGTTTATAATCGACCCCAGGGATCCCAGGGGGGTTGTGAGGGGCATCTGAACCCCCCCAGGCGGAGCAGAGACGGTGCTGAGACCCCTCAGGGGCCGGTTCAGTGCAGAGGACAGGGAAGGATTAAACGGGCTCAGCTGAGTGAGGGGAGCTGGATTTTGGGAGCGTCGCCCGTGTCCCACGGGAGGGAGCAGCCAGACCTCCCCCACTGCGGGCAGGGGGAGCTGGGCTGCAGAAATGGGGGTTCTGCCCCTGCTGGCCTCTCACTGGGTGACTTTACAGGCAGTTCCCACGGTACAGTGACCCCGAGAGCAGAGCCACAAGCTGTGGGTGACCAACCTCTGCCCAGAGCCGATTTGCTCTTCCCTGGAGAGCTCCAGGCTTTGCCACAGCCAAGCCAGGGAATTATCAGAGGAAATCTCTCCCCAAGCCCTGAATTAACAACGTGCTCGGGGCTATTTCCCCTTTGGAATCACAGCAAGCATTGCTGCAATGCCTCTCCCCGTCCCTGGGACCCCTGAGAGCCCCTCTGGGACTCAGGAGCTCGGTGAGAGCTGTCCCTGCTCCGGCTGGCCGTGCCTCTCCGTGGTGGGAACTGTTTCCAGAGATGGGTGTCACGAGGACGGGGCTAAGCCATCCATCACACCCAGCACTAATTGGCTACCCTGCTTCAGAGGCCAAGGAATAAGTGAGCGGCAAAGATTGATGTCCCTTCCCTGCAGCAGGAAAAACTCTCCGGGCCAGGATTGAGGGTGGATCCCTGCCAGGGACCTGGGATTGCCTAGGTTTGCCTGTGCCAGGCCTGTCCTGGGGATGAAGGGCTCCAGACTAAGTGTCCCTGGAGGGGCAATGGTCAGCCCAGCCACCAACCCCCCTCCCACGCCGGGACCACGCTGCTCCCTCCCCTCTCGCCTTCTCAGCTCTGGGAAATGTCCCAGGAGAGCGGCCAGCTGTGAAAAGCTGCAGCAGCTGGAATGTGGGAGGGAGGGCAAGGCTTCTGGAAAGCCAGAGGCAGCCGAGGAGCAGGACTTATCTGTTACCTCCCCGTGAACTGACACCTCTGATTTAACCCCGTGCGTGCCTGGAATGCCCTGTCCGCACATCTTCAGTCAACATCACCTCATAACCTCGGGTCCCACCGCCGCCTGCCACAGCCACAGCTGTCATTTCCAAAGCAGAGGCCTCCCAGGGATGCTGGACAGGATTCCTGGCTGTGGACGGGCTGCCTTGCTCTGTGGCTAAGCAGATTCATCACAGACCAGGCAGGAGAACCAGGCAGGGCTTTCAGGAGGTGATTTGGGATGAAAGCACGGAGGTATGAATACGCTATCACCTCGGTGCTTTGTCAGATCTGGAGCAGGGCCAGGAGAGGATTGTTTGCCGTGGCTCTGCTCCAAGCCAGAGGCACCACAATTGCAAACTCCCCCCCACTTCCCCGGCCCACGCAATCCAGAGCCCGCCCAGCCGACTGCTACGGGCAGTCCAGGGGAGGGAAAAACAACATTTTCCCACAAACCCGTGGCCTCACCCTTCCCCAGGCAGGGACAGGGCAGATCCTGGAGCTGAAATTCGGCGCTGCCCTCACCACTCTGGCAGGGCTGTGTGTGTCCTCACACCTATTGCCCCATGGCACGTCTGGGAATGTGGCTCAGCCCTGCAAATCCCATGGGATGCAGCTGCACCTGCCGAGCCCACAGCTGGGACATCTCAGAGGTGCTGCTGTCCCCTTGAGTCTGTGCCACTCTGTGTCCCCAGTGGGGCTGGGGGACAGCCAGGGGCAGGATCAGCTCTGGAATCAGCAGAGCATCCTGGTGGTTTAGCATCAGACAGCACCAGTGGGGTTAGGCCCTTGATGTGCCTCAGTTTCCCCACCCATAACGATGCTGCTGCACTTTACAGAGAAGCCACAATGAGTGATAATTAATATTGCACCAGCCCTGCCAACAGACAGAGTCACTGCTTGTCCAGGAGCCCGAGCTGAGGTCAGGGCTCCCCTGTGGCCACACAGAGAGGACTGAAGACTTGGTGCCACTGCATGCTGGGCTGCTCCTCTCTGGGATTTTGTACCCAGGGAGGGTGACAGGGACAAGGTGAGGGTGATGGGGATGAGATGAGCTCCTGTGGCACAGGATGGTCCCCATGACCACTGCAGCCCTGGGTTCCTTGGCTCTTGCTCTCAGGGACGGGATGAGCCAGCCCTGGAAGTGCCAGCCCTGCTCCCATCTCTGGCCTCTGGAAAGCCTTGGTTGGCCTTAGGGCTGCACCCGTGCTCAGAAACAAGAGGAGCTGGGATGGGAAAACCCGTGGCTGGTGAGGCAAGGTCCTGGCCTTCCCCTGGGGCCAGTCCCCAGGGCTCCAGGGAACACAATGCCTTTGTTTGGGACTTGGCCTGCAAGGAGCCCTTCCCTCGCTCAGCCCCAAAACACCAACTCTTCAAAAGGCCTGTCCTCCCCCTCCCCTTCCCCCAGCAATGCTAATGTGCCAGGCCTCTTCTCATGAACCCTGGGAGAGATCAGGCTGGTAGACAGTTTCACCACTTGTTAAATGTGTGTTTAGTGATCTTGTGAGTAGACAAGAACAAATACAAACAAGCCGGGCTGGAGAGCCCCTGCCCCTCCGCCCTGCCTGGAACGCACCAGCCCCAAAGCCTTTCTTCTCTAACCACTTCAAACTTTCATTTCTTCTGAAGCCACAACAAGGCACACTTTGTAAAGCAAATGAGTAAACAGCAACTTTCAGCTTAAAAGGAAAACAAGGGGGAGGGACTGTTTTTAATTACTGGATTTTAAAAAGGGCTTTATTCGGTTAATTGCTTTCTGTTGTAAAATGTTCTCCTGCACACAGCCCTGGTTCTAGCTGCGTTGCTGCTGGCCAGATGGCACTGCAGAGGCAATGACAGCATGTGCCTTCGCTGCTTGGGTACACAAGTGCCTGTAACACTCACAGACATCACCCCCGAGCCCTCCCAGCCTCGCGGAAATGACACGAGGCCCCGAGTCTCGCTCAGGCATGGCCGGTGGTTTGGCATATCCAACCTCCGTCACTTCCAAAGCATCGGCACGCACGGAAAAGCCTCTGCAGCGTTCCCAAAAGGGGCTAATTGCTGCTGATTGCCTTGGCTGCAGCGTGTCACCTCCCCGGTGTGGGGCCGGCCGCGATGCTCGATGTTCGTGCGAGGTGCTGAGCTCAGCCCGGTCCCACCCCCTGGCTCAGGGCAGGGTGAGGGGCTGCGGGGTCTGGCGTGCGTGGAGGCATGTGGGGCTCTCCGTGCGCTGCAGCCGTGCCAAACGGATTCCAACTGCAGCCCTGATGATCACAACCAGCTTGGAAGACACCCCGAGCCCGTGGAAACAGATGGATTAAAAATAGAGAGCTGAGAGGTGCACGGGAGAGTCTCGAGCAGGAACGCCACCAGCGAGGTTGTCACCGTGCTGGGGACAGATGGCACAGGGAAGGGGCAGGGAGAGGTGGCAGCAGGAGACTCTTCTCCAATTGGATCGGGCCCAGGAGGGGAAGAGTGAGGGAAGGAAATGGAGCAGGGATGGCCTTGGGCTCCTGGCACTTGGAGACCCTGAAGCCCTCACTGCACCCCGGGTGCTGCAGGACTTTCCACAAGGCCCTGAGTGCCTCAGAGGGGGCTCAGAGAGTGCAGGGCAAGAGGGAGAGAGGTTTGTTCCCAACGTGGAGCTCACAGGAGCACACCCTCCTTCCTCCCTTGCCGGCCTCTGGGAGGGAGCACAGTGGGGAAACGGGGACAAGGAGGCTCCCAGTCAGCAGGGGACAGATCATCCCCTGGCCCTTCCAGCACAGAGGAGGGGAAGTGCACATCCAAAGGGCTCCCAAAGCCACCAGCCCTCCGCCAGAGAGGCCCCAGGGTCAGAGATCACGCAGAGTTCAGGGCAGAGGCAAAGCTGCAGCGCTGGGGCTGGCCCAGGGCGAAGCCGCGGTGCTGCCGCTCCCTCCGGCACTGCGAGCTCCTGGCTTTCCCTCCTGGCGTGGCCTCTCCACACTTAAAGCATCCCCCACCACCACACTCTGCTGTTTTCCATGCTGGTGCTTCCCACAGAATCATTCAAGTTGGAAGAGACCCTTAAATTCCAGTCTAACCATTAACCCAGCACTGCTAACCCCTGTCCCCGAGGGCCCACCCAGGTGTGCTCTGAGCACTCCCAGGGATGGGGATTCCACCACTGCCCTGGGCAGCTCCTTCCAATGCCTGACCACCCTTTAGGTGAAGATTTTTTTTGGCTTAATATCCGACCTAAACTTCCCCTGGCACAACTTGATGCTGTTCCCTCTCCTCCTGTCCCTGTTCCCTGGGAGCAGAGCCCGACCCCCACCTGGCTCCATCCTCCTCTCAGGGAGTTGTGCAGAGCCCTCCTGAGCTCCTTTCCTCCAGGCTGAGCCCCCACAGCTCCTCCTCATCCGACTTCTGCTCCACGGAGCTGCTTTGATCAGGCAATTTTCAAAAAACAAACGCAGGGGAGAGCAGTGACAGCCAGAGGTGCTTCGGAGCCCGCCGTGCCCATGGCATCAGGCAGCTTTTCCTGCCTTTCCCTGCGCCCACCGCGGCGGGGTTCGGCTGCTGCCAGCAGCCAGCAGCTGCTGCTGAATGCTCACTTTCTCTAATTGAATAGCAGGAAGTTAAATCTCGTTCCTTTGCCTTTCAGGCTGTCAGCTGGAACAATCGCCCACCTGTGGCACCACCCCGGGGATATAAATAAGGAACAAAACACAATCGCTGCCGGAGGAATGGCTGGCGTTCCCAGCAGATCTGCGATACCGAGTGCCACAGTGCGTGCCCGCACACGGGAGAGGTGTCTGAGCCCGGCCGGACACACGGACAGCTCCGGGAACGACTTCCGTGCGCTGGCGATGAGCGCGCAGCGCGGGATGCTCGGAGCGCACGGCACACGGGGAGGAGCGGCGAGCGCGGGTGGCGAGCTCTGCAAGGACTCGCTGACACATCCCAAGCTGCTGCCAGGGTGGCCGGTGCTCCCATCCTGTCCGGCAGCTGCCCCGTGTCCCCAGGACAGAGTCCCCCGTGTGCTGCTGCCTCCCTCGCTGCTTTTTTCCCGTTTCTCCGAGCGCTGCCAGAGCGGCTGCGAAGCCAAGAGGGAGCGAGAGCTCCTTCCTGGAGCTGCGCCTCCTTCCCCGCCACCCAAGGCGCTTCCCAGCCACCTCCAGCACTCGCATCATCAGTTCACAGCCGCCCCGCGCTCCCGCTGGGATGCTCCCGGGGCCGCGGCCGGCACAGCTGGGCTGGATCTGACAGCTCGGCGCAGCTGGAAGGAGCCCAGCTGAGGACGGGGATGGAAGGAGGTGCGGCACGGACCCTCCGGGAGGGGGGAGAGGCGGCTGGGAGGGCAGCGGGAGCCACCGGAGCACACACACACACCCCCTCGCAGAGGCCAACGCTGCTGCCACAAGAGGAAGTTATTAATTTGCTGGGAATAAAGTCGGCAGCGCATCAGAACCCACCCTTCTGTGCTGGAGAAAAGGCTCCCAGCCTCCCCTGGCACCCTCCCTGTCCCTTTGTCGGGAGGGACAGGGCTGGCACCACGTCCCCACGGGGATGGACTGTGGACAGTCTGGGCACTGTGTCCCCACCCCGGGATGGAGCACGGCTGAAATTCACCCAGACCTGGCAGTTTTGCTCCCAGCATGGGACTGGTGGCACCCTGACCCGGGCGTGCTCCCAAACCCCCGGTACCGTGGCAGGGGATGTGTCCCCTCCCTGACACCCTTTGTCACTGCCTGTGGTGACACTCACGGCGCTTCCCTGTTTGTTTTCCCACTGCCGCCCTCCCTGCAGCTCCCCAAGTGGAGCTGGGCTATTCAGGGCTTGGCAGCCTGAATGAAGCCAGATCCCTGGACACATTCCTGTGGTTGTTGCTTTTTTTTTCCCCTTTTTTTTTTTTTTCCCCCTTCCCTTTTTCTCTTTCTTCCCCCCCTCCTCTTCTCCCTCGCTTGGCACAAGCTAAAGGATTCAAAAGGAAGCCAGGCTTGGCAGACACGGGGGGAGGAGGGAGTGGGGAGATGAAAGAAGGCCTCTCTCCAGCTTTCTCTTCCAGTTCCCACACTCAGCCGGCGCGGAGAGCTCCTAATGATTCCCAGCCGCACCTGGAGGAGGCTGCCCGGCCGCCGAGGAAGAGGGGCTGCTTGCACAGCCAGCAGGACAAGCCCCCCTCACCCCACCCCTGCCACATGGGGTGGCCCCACAGCCCCCCAGCCAGGTGACCCTGGGTGACAAAGTGCCTGAGAGAGTCAAGGACCTGGGTGCCACGCCAGAACTGGCACTGAGGAAAACCTCTGCATGCCCAGCTCGGTGGGTTTCAAGCAGCTGCCCCTTCCCACAGAGGTTAAACCCCTTGGGGAGGGGAGTTGGGGACAGTCTGGGGGCTCAGGTGGCCCCCGGGGCTGTTCACCCTCCCCAAACACACACCTGAAGGGAAGGAGCACCAGGTGGCACCATGGAAGGCAGTGAGGCCACTTAGGGCTCGTTGGCCCTTGAAGGACACCGAGGAGGGGGACACCGGCCACCAGGTCACCTCCGGAGGCTCCTCACAGCCCTCCACGCCCTCTCGTGGCACCTGCTCAGCACCACAACTGTCCCTGTCCCTGTCCCCACGGGAAATGTTCCCTGCTCCCTGCAGTGAATGCATCCCCATCAGGATGGATGTGAATTCCAGCACAGAAAACAACGTCCACTCGTGCTCCAGTTCCCACCAAAAGTCAGCACAGGCTGGGGAAGCCAAGCTTCCCTCATGGAGCAGATTTTCCTTCATTTATCCTCCCTGGCATCTGCAGCTTCTCCGGGCAAACAGTGCCAGGGCCTCACCACCCTCAGAGGGAAGGATTTCTCCCCAATATCCAATCTAAATCTACCTTTCCTCAGCTTAAACCCGTTCTCCCTCATCCTGTCACTCCATGCCCTTGTCCAAAGTCCCTCTGGTAGCCCCGAGATCCCCCCCCTCCTCTCCTCTGCTCCCGGGGGGGGTTATGGCACAGTCCCATGGGCACAGCAGTGCCAGCAGAGTGCTGAAGCGCAGCCCCGGTAACGGAGCCCTCGCTGCAGGAATGGGAAAGCGCCAGGACTGGGAGGTCTCTGCTCCCTGCTCCAGGCAGAGCTGGGAAAACGAGGAAGTTTTTTATGAGAAGGGGCTCTGCAGGCAGGGAACAGGCTGGGTTTGCCCTGTGGTTCCAAGACCTTGCCCTCTCCAGCCCAGTAGCCAAAGGGTTATTCCCAGCAGCGTGGCTGGAAGCTCTTCCACCCCCACTTAAGGACAGACACCCAGGGACGATTCCCAGTCAGAGCTGGACAATTCCCAGTTCTGGGGAGCTGGAAGGTGGGTGCGTGTACCCCACTGACTCCTCCTGGCGAGGGGCACAAACCTTCTGGAGCATCTCCCACGGAGCTGGCCCGGCACGGAGCTGCCTCTTGGCAGCGGGAGGCTCCGGTTTCCTCCTCCAGCCCCGCACACGCCCCCGTTGAGTCACGGCTTCGTTGGTGGCCCCGGCGGTGGCGCGGGGTGGCCCCGGCTGCGCTCGGGGGGGACCATTTTAGGCACCGGTGACAGCGGCATCAGCAAGCACGGCTAAAAATAGCGGTGTGGAAGGGACAGGATGGTCGGGCTGCTCGAATCCTGGCACGGCCCCGCCGGTGCTGATAGCAAGTGCCCTTTGCTTGTTCTCCTGCCGCCAGGTCCCCTTATCTGTCCTTCCAGCCCCGGGTGTTTCTGTCACCCTGTCACCAGCTCCCCTGCCCTGATATTTAATCCCCCTGGGATGGCTGCAGGTCCCTGCTTGGGGTTGTTGGTGCCTCATCTGCTCTCCACCAGGAAGGATGTACAGCTAAAAGTACACCTGGGCTCCCCCATGGCCAAGGCCACAGCACAGACCTGGATTTGTGTGGCCCCCACATAGTGGGACCTCCAGGGGGTTTGCTGCACTTCAGAGCACTCCTGGATTTCTGCCTTCCCTCTCTAAGGAGCTGGACTCATCCTCCATTCCCTCTGGATCATTCATCAGTTTTGGATTCACCATCCTAGGAAGTGTCCAAGGCCAGGCTGGATGGGGCTTGGAGCACCCTGGGACAGTGGAAGGTGTCCCTGCCCGTGGGAGGTCTCCCTGCCTGTGCCAGGGGATGGCACTGGATGAGCTTTAAGGCCCCTTCCAACCCAAACCAGTCTGGGGTTCCATGATTCAGTGTGATTTCTGTCACAGTGCTGGGGAAACTGAGGCAGGGAGGTGTCACAACGTCCCTGCTGCACACGAAGGGCCGGGAGAGCAGAGTCCACACCCTGCCACGCTCATCAGGGGTGTCCCAGTCTCTCAAGACACCCCACAAGTTCTTGGGGTTAAATCCTGGATTTGTCACGAGAAGCAGCTCCTGCTCTTCAGGGCTGTGATTACCTCGGGAACATCTGTGCTGACAATTGCTGAGTGGCAGCATAATTCCCACCAGCTCTGCCTCCGCCTCCTCCTCCTCCTCCTCCACGGGCTTTATTTCAAAGCACGCTCCCTGCAAAGCCCTGCCATGCCTGATGAAGGGAAAAGGCTTGGAAAACAGGCAGCAGAATCAAAACCTCGGGCTTGCAGCAAAGCTGAGCCAGGCATCCCAAATCCACCTGCGCCAACCTCCCCCTGTCCCTCCCCAGTCTGTGTCACCCCTCACAATCAAGGGCTTGGGGTTGTCTTTGCAGCTTTTGCCTTTGCCATGGACTGGATGGACCCACCTGGACTTGCCCTGGTGCATCACAGGCTGGAATCTGTGCTGGAATTTGATTTTTTTTCTTTTTTTTTTTTCCCCCTCCAGACATCTGGTGGAAGAACACAGCAGGATCAGGGATGGGCTGGGGGAAAGCATTCCAGCAAAGCAGGAACGCTCTGCTGAGAGCCATCCATCCCTTAAATGAACACCCATAGCAGGGATGCTGCCCTGGGGCCTACGGACATTCCTTGGCTATATTTGGTGATGGATGGAGAATTTGTTGCTTCCCCTCGGTCCATCTGTTCCCCTCACTGGCAGGGAGGAGCCAGCGCCGGAGCTGCAGTGTCGCTGCTCGGATGAAGCCGGTACTTCAGCAGCCATAAATCTCCTCTGTTGAGCTTTTGCTGCCTCCCACCTGTTGGCTGGGAGAAGGTCAAGCTGACAAAAGTCTCCTGCCGAGCTGTGTTTTTATCCAGGGGTTTCATCACGAGCCCAGGTGCTCACAAAAGCAGCTCACGAAGCAGAGGGAGGCGGTTGTATCACAACACGTCCCACCCCCGGAATCCCACCTCTCCCACAGGTCTCCAGTCCCAAAGTAGGTGCTTTAATCACATTTTCTGCATTCCCTTAAACCCCCAAATCCCATTTTTCCTTCTTGTCACCCCCACCCCGTCACCATAAAACCTGGGAGGTCCCAAGCAGGGAGCTCAGACCCTGCCCCAGGGAGCCAAATACCCATCGTGAGAACAGAGGGAGCCGGGCTGGGACCAACACGGTTTATTACAGAAAAACACCCCGAGGGATCCCATCAACATGGCAAAAAACCACCGGAGGACAATGAAGTGAAATCCACAGCAACAACACACAGCAGGAAAAGTCCAGTTGTCAGCCAGGACAGCACGAGAGGCACGACCCTCGCTGGCCCATCCGGGTGGGAGAAGCACCCAGCCCTCGGAGCAGAGCCCAGGGACACTCCCCAGCCCGAGGGGACACGGGGGAAGTACACAAGCAGCCAGTCCTCCTCTTCCACTTGTGATGATGGAGGAGAGAATAAACAAAACAGAGGAAGCCACGTGGATAAAAGCAAAAGGGGCAGCGTGGTGGGAATGGAAAATCCTCCCTGCTGCGATTTAGGAGGGGTGGAGGGAGGGCTGGCTCACCTGGGGCTCATGTCCTGAGCCCCACAGCTCCCAGGGAGCCCCCTAAGCTGCCCTGGCAGCAGGAGGACCCGAGGCAGGGTCACTCAAACCCTGTCCCCAGCTTGCAGCCAGCTCCCTGTGCACCTCAGGGCCTGGAGAGGCAGCTGAAACCCAGGGTTCTGCCCCAAAACCACAACTCACTGCTTCCCTGGGCATCCATCTCCTCCTGCCAACACCAGCAGGACCTCTGGAGCATCCCAGGGACACAGCCCCGAGCACCCAACCCCACTGGCACCCTGCCCTATCCCACTCCTCCTGCAACATCCTCTCTGCTGCACCAGCCAGACTTGGCTGGGCTTCCACCATCTTCAGGAAACACCTTGGAAATGTTTACTGGCTGTGCTCGCCCTCCCAGCTGCCAGAAAGGTCTCCAAGATCCAGTTCAGATCCCAAAATCTTGGGTTCACATTAAAAAAGATGAGACCTTCCCATAAAGCTGAATGCTGGCGGATGTGACACTCAGAAACTCATTTCTCCCAAGATTTTTTGCTTCTTTGTTTGGATTTTAGACCTTCCTCCGAGGTGTTTGTCACCCAGCTGTGACAATTAACAGTCTGTCAAAGAATTTTTTTCTGGGGAAAAAAGTGCAATTTGCATTTCACTGCTAGAGCAGGATTTAGTGCAATGAGAAAAGCCACTGAAGGCATCACCAGCTTGGTTATTTACATATTCCTCAAAAGGGTGATAACTCCAGCTCCAGCCTCACTGTTTGAGCTGAAACTTCCCTGGAAAGAGCCAGACACACAACTTGGAAAATTTCAGCCCATGCAATTTGTAGAAAACTGTCTGATGATATCGAGCATCCTTCCTGCTCAGCCATGGGGTGTCATGCAAAAAAAAAAAACAGAGGGGGAAAAAAAAACACACAAGGAAGAAATAATCTTTACATTTTCCTCCTGAGTGTCTCCTCTGGGACAGGGCTTTGAGCAGAAATGTCAGTGTGATTTCCACACCAGTTTCTCTCCAATTGATTTCCCATCCTGTTTTTTAATCAGAGATTTGGTTCTCTCACAGCATCGCTAACAGAGGTGTCTATTTTAGGAAACACCAGAGGTTTTAAGAAGCTGAGGAGAAAAAGATTATCAACTCATACAGGCTCAGCCTAGAAAGGGAGGAAAAAAATCCTTTAATTGAAATCCCCAGGCTGAAATTCTCTGTAGATTTACCTAAATGGACTTCAAATGGTGTCCCTAATATATCAGGGCCTGCTTTTAACTTAATTCAAGCCCTGGGCATGTGACTGCAGCCCTTGGACAAGCTGGGCTTTGGATGCTCACTGAGATTATTAGTTTTAACTGCTAAATCATGCAAGTGTAAAACCCAAATATAAAAACCTGGGCCAACAATACACCAGCCCAAAGCTCCAAGCAGGAAACAGGATTTTTTTTTTTTTTAAATGTTAAGTATTTGTTTCTATTTTTCCAAATTTAAGCTGGCAAAATCTTGGTGAAAGGACAGACATTGAGTATTTTCTGGCCGGGGAGCAGCAGCTGGGGCTGTCAAGGAACAATATCACGGTTTAATTTCAGCTGAAAGGGACAAAATTGTGTTTCAAAAGCTGCTTGGAGGCGCTTTTGGGTGCTCCCACCTTTCCAGTTCAACACTTCAGCCTAAACATTTGCTTGGGAAGCCAGAAGGCTTTGGGGTTTTAAACAAATAGGTTAAACCTGCCTGGCACAAAGGTTCCACAGGAGGCAGACCCATCCTCCAGGGGTTTTGCCTGAAGCGAGCCCCGGACTGGGAAAACATCTCCTGGCACAGCAGAGCCTGCAGCCCCCCGAGGGGCAGGGACCCCCCAACCAACAGAGGCACTCGGGGGGCTTCTCCCCCTCTCTCCCTGCCCCTGAGTGGGGGGTGATGTCCCCCTCCAGCAGGAGCACTGCCCACACCCCACGGCCCGGCGGGGCTGTGGCAGCAGCCAGCCCCTCTATTTGCTGCGGGGGCTCTGCTGCTCGTCCCGCCCGTGCCTCTGGGCCACGCCGTAGGGGACGTGTGCGGCCACGGTGCCCAGCTGCTGGGCTCCCTCCACGTGGAACATCTGGTCGTCGAAGAAGATGTGGGGCCGGATCTTCCTCAGCAGAGGCCCCTTGGGAGCGCCGGCCAGGAACAGGGCCTCGTCCGTCTCCAGGCCCCAGCTGCGCAGAGTCTTTAGGGCGCGCGCGCCCGAGCTGGCCGCGCTCCGCGCCGTCACCAGGTACGTGCGGATGGGGCACTCCAGCCTCAGCCCCTTGGAGTAGAACTTCTTCTGCAGCTTCCCCAGAGCCTCCAGGAAGCCCTTCAGGGGGCCCTGCGGGAGTGAGAAGGAATATCTTTGTCATCCCTGCAAGCCCAACTCCTTCACACTGGGAGGCCCCCCCCACAGCCGTCTGCTGGGCCAGCAGCTGCTGCTCTACCCCACCTCGCACCCCAGCCTGGCTCGATCCCAGAGTTGGGCTGCCTCTCTCCTGGAGCCTTTTCCAGCCTTCAGCCCAGCTCTACCTGTGCCAGGGGCTTGTTCTCGTGAGCCTTCTCGTGCTCAAAGAACATGTCCAGGCCGTGAGCCTTCACGATCTGCTCCGACTCATCCGAGAAGAGCACGGCGTCCCCGTCGAACGCCACCCGCAGCTGCTTCTCCGACACCTCCAGGTCCCTGCTGGGGCTGAAGATGGTGGCTGCAGCAATCCCTGAGGATGAGGCAAGAGGTGGCAGTTATCCAAGGATCCGTCCTCGTGGCTCAGCCGCTGAGGAGCGGAGCAAAACACGACGGGCTGGAAGCAAAACGCGCCTGGGAGCACCTGCAGCTTGGCCCCGAGACCTTCTGCAGCAAAAACAAACCCCCAGATGACAAATCACCCTTTGCATACAAGAATTAAGGAGGAGAAACACCGCCTTTGCCTGGGGAGAGCTGTGGAGCTGGAGGAAAGGCTCATTTCTATGGAAACTGGAGGCTCTTTGGAGCATCAGAGATGTGGGGAGAGGCAAACCTTAAGTGTGTGTCACCTTAGGGACGTGGATATTGGGGCTATCCTTCCTGGGGTCAACCCCCTGAGGGCTCCAGGCTCCCCCCACTGCCCCCTCACCCCGAGCTGGACCCCAGACTCACCCTCTTCAATGGCCCCACTCACTTTCTCGGCGTCAGAGGAGAGGTAGAGGTTGGTGTGATAGGCCTTGAGGTAACAGATGGGGCTGTTCCCTCCTGTCATGCAGAACCTCTCGATGAACAGATCTGAGGGCAAGAGGGACCTCATGGTGAGCCTGCCTGCCCCCATAAAACCCAGCCTCAGTGCTGGAAGGACCAGGGTTAATTTTGGTTCTGCTGCCCAACAGCAGGGCCAGCAGCCAGAGCCCCTTCCCCACCAGCCACCTCCTGCTCCACACCCAGAAAATCTGGGAAAAATGGGAGAAAACATCTCCTTTTTGGGGTGCCAAGCAATGACACCACCCAAAAGCCAGCAGGGACAGCTCTGTCCCCATCTTACCATAGTGGTTGATGCTGTTGATCAAGCGAACCCCAACCTGGGCGTGGTTGTTGGTCATGAGGACGATGTCGAAGAGCTCCTCGCTGTCGGGGTAGAGCTCACGGAGCTGAGCATTCACTGCTTCCAGAGCCTGCAGCACCCCAGGGACAGGGGGTGGGGGTCAGCCAGCACCCCCCAGGCATGGTCCTGACCCCCCTCCCACCCAGCAAAACACTTCTGGTCATCAACTCCACGGATCTGGTCAGCCCCAGCAGTCCTGACCTCCCTCCCACCCAGCAAAACACTCCTGGTCACCAAAATCTCCACCCCAGCTACACCCCGAGCCAAGCTAACATCAGCTAGGAAAAACTAGATTCATCTTTTGGGGAAAAAAATCCACCTAGCTACTTTTATGTTTTCAAACACAAAAGGTTCTGAGGTATTAAATGAGGATAAATTAGCTCCAAGCTGCAGAAAAGTGTTTTTCAAGAGATCAGAAACAAGTCTCCCCCCTACAGAACTGATTAATTTATTCATTGGCAATGGGCTCCAGCACCCAAAACTGCACCAACTGGGACAGGAGTAAGAAAATATTTTTCAAGTTTGAAATGTCTCATTTCAACACGTCGGAATTAGAAATTGGCCGAGTCAGGAGCAAGGCTAAACTCAGCCAATTTTCAAGAATAAATAACTTGTAATAATAATCATAATTAAAAAAAAAAAAATACAATTCCCTAAAGGGAAACTTTAAATGTGATCCAAGCAGATGATTGGCTCAAATCTTGTGCTCAAGATGGAAAATCCAGCCCTGCAAGCAGCACATCACTTGGTGGGAGGTTTATCTGCCCTCTGTTTGCTCCGTGGTTCCATCCCTCCTACCCCGCTGCCCCACACGAGCTCTGCCCTCTCCCCAAAACTTTTGGGCAGCTGAGGCTGCTGACCTTGACGAAGGGGAAGGCAGCCCCAGGGAGGAAGGGCTCGTTCTCGTGGTCCAGCTGATATTTCACGTAGGCCTCCACCCCCTGCTCCGTGTAGATCTTCTGCTCCTCCTCCATGCGGAACAGCGCCCGCGAGGACACGGCGATGGTGATGGCGTTTTCGGGCTTTGGCTGAGGGCAGACAGGAGAAATTAGGGAGGCAGCCCCTGCTCCCCCCAGCCAGGAATCTGTTCACCCCCAGCATGAAAGGCCATGGGGTGGGTGACACCTCTGAGGCCATCTGGAGACCAAGGGAGCAGCTGCATCCCAGTTCTTCAACACACGAAGCCCAGATTCTCCATCCCCGTGCGTGTGGGACACCTCAGCTCCCATTCCCAAACCCTCCCACTGCAAACAGGCTCCCAGAACCCATGCAGACCCCAGGAGCAGCCCATGCAGAAGGAATTTGCGTGGCTTTTCCCACCCCCCAGCCAGGAAAACGCGGCGCTCTGGGGCTGAGCCAGATCCGCATCCCGTGATGCCGTCCAGATGTGACAGACAGCCCGTGCCAGCTCAGCTCCCCAGCACACTGGAGACAGTTATTGTGGGTGGGAACATGACAAACAGGTGGTGCAAGCAAGGATTTATGAGTCCTTATTATTGACGTGGGAGGGCTCCATCCAAAACCCGCTGAAGCCAAAGAGGCGGCTCCAGAGGGACCTGGCAGGGACAGGGGGGACAGCGGGAAAGTTGAGCTCATCTTGACCCCCACTCGTCCTCCCTCTCTCGCCTTACAGGGCAGGGAGGGTGTTAATCCCCATCACTCACTCCTGAGCACAAAAATAAGTTAATTACTGAGGGCCAGTGAGAAATCCTGGCTGCCAGGACAGCAAATCCTATGGAGGGACAGTGGCACAGCCCTGTCCCCTACAGAGGAGTCCAGGGAGCAGGACAGAGCCTGGGGGCTCTCTGAGAAATCCAGGCTGTCAGCACTGCAGGAACACCACACCCCTGCTCCTCTGTGATTTCCAGGATCCTCTGTTATCCATGAGCAATCGTCTGGCAGTGCCATCTGGGGTGGAGGGTGCTTGCTCAGCTGCTCCTTACACCCAGCTGCTCCAAAGTTCAAGCTCCCTCCCTGCCTAGGGCTGGATTTCACAGCAGCAGCTGCCTGGCATGGCCAAGGTGCCCCATCCACGGCGGGGATTCGCTTCCCGCAGGGCTGGGCTCGCCCCGGGGCTGGTCCTGCCCCAGCCCCACCCAGGAATGAGTCAGTGGGAGCCTCCACGCCATTCCCAGCACCAGCCCTGCAGCAGGTCCATCCCAGGCACCTCTCCAAAGGCTGCATCCATCCCCAGAATCCCCCAAATCCCCAGCAAAGCGATTAAACAGAGGGCGATTAGGACGAGGCACAGATTAGCTCGGGCTGAGAACATCACTGCAGCCACAGGATCCCTTTCCCACAGCATTTCCAGGGGAGTAAGAGCCCGTTTGGAAGTGGCTCTTTTAGGAAAGCAAGGGAACAACCCCCAGGACAGGCAGGACCTGATCCACGACACCAACACCACAGCCAGGTCCCCAAGGAGTGTCAGCTATTAACTGGTCACGGGCAGTTCAGCTCATTAATTAATAACTCTGGTGTCACGGGCCATTTATTAGCTGAAAATATTAGTAACTGTGAAAGGTCCTGGGACATCCGGCCATTAGCTGGAGTCCTGCTGCTCCCTCCTGCTCCCCAGCCCCTGCAGCCCTGGATACTCAGGAAAAGCTTCCAGGTGTTTGCTCCCTGATCCTGAACCAGGGTCAGCCCTGGAGGGAGATTCCCAGGAGAGAAAACAGTCAGCAGCCCAGATATAACAGCACCGAGGCGTGTTCAAGGGGCTGAGAAGGATGTTTGGGTGCCAAGCCGGGTGCCCAGAGGGAATTTCCATCTCCCTCTCCCTGCACACCTTCGGCTCCTTGCGCAACAGCCCCGGCTGCTCAAGGTCCCTTCCCCGCCTCTGAGAGGCACCAGCCCTCCGGGAGGTTCATTTAGGAAGGCAATAAACACAGCAATAAAAATAACCACCAGCTCAAGGCCTGACTCTGCCCCAGCGTGGGCTGCTGGAGCCCCAGGTGCCTGCGGGCAGGGAGCCTCTGGGAATGGGACCTGCCAGATCCTGCCGAGGAAGATTTGCACCTTTTGGAGCAATCGGGGCAGGAAAGTCTCAGCTAAAGCAGCTCCCAGCTCTGGCTGGGCTGGAACAGCCCTGCTGTTCTCTGGGAAATGCTGACATTTGAAAAATGAGGCGATTCTGCACTGCAAGGAGGGATCTGCATTTTGACATTTCTTTGAAGTGGAGGTTTCATTTGGAAGCGTTCCCTTCTCAAGGTTGTTTGGATGCCTCTCCGTCCCCATTAGTGCTGCAGATGGTCATCACAACGTTCAAAAATGAGCTTTAAAAAGCCTCAGGAACCACAGCACCTCAAATCCTCCATCTGAGTGCTGCAAACAACCCACTCAACCCCACTTTTCCCCAGAAATTGTGATGTTTCAAGGCAAACACTCTTCTTTTGTAGCAGGAAGTGTGTGCATGGGAGGGGTCCCACTCCCAGTCCTGGCTGGGATGGATTTGGTCCCACAGTCCCCATCCCACCACAGCCTCCTGCTCTGGCTGCCCCAACCCTGGAGGGTTTGGGCTGAATCACAAACTCTGTTTTCCCCTCAGAGCAGCATCCAAGGTCAGCCAAGGGCAGTGAAAGCTCATCCAACACAAGTCCAGACTCTGCTCAGCTGAATCCAACTGAATTTGCTGCCTGGGGATTCATGGTGAGCTCCTCTCCCTTCCCATGGGAAGGTCAGATCAGCCCTCTCCTGAACCTTGAGCAAGAGATCAACGATGGGTTTAAGAAGAGCATGAACAGGGTGGGGGAAGGTCTCATCCCAATCCTGGCTCCATCCCTAGGGTCCCCTAAACAGGAGGGACAGCCAGGGACAGCCCAGCCCTCTGCAGGGGAACATCAGCCCTTGGCACATGGGAGGTGCACAAGCTCCAGATGCCACCTCAGAAGTGTAAATGGCCTTTCCAGCAGGTTCCAGCTCCATGGAGTGCAAACCCCATCCCAGACCCCACACTCCGCAGTTTTGGGGTAAAGGTGCATTCCAGGAGTGACTGGGAACAGCCCAATTTTCCCCCTGCAGATCCAACAGCTGGCAGCCTTTAAATCGCTGCTCTAATCAGCTGTAAATCCTCAGCAGCCCCCCAAGGATTAGAGGCAGACATTTGGAAATCCCACAGGCTCCCAGGGTGTGCAGTGGGACCTTGTCCTCCCACCCACGAGAGCCACAGGTGCCCAGAGTGCCACCCAACCCCAGCAGCTTCACTGCCACCCCTGGAGCCACAGTGGGGGCCTCATTCTGCACCCCTTGATCCTTTTGAGCCACCTGAGGCTGGACCCAACTCCATCCTAAAATCCTGCAGGAATTCTGCCAGCTCCAGGCACTTCCCTGGATGCTGCAGAAGAACAAATTCTTGTCATCAATTCAGTATTCAGAGGTGGATTTTGGTCAGGGAAAGGGAAGAAGAAGGGTTTGCTCTGGGGCCAAGCACCGTCCCCACTCCAGTTGCAGCATCCCAAAAATCAGGCAGATGGGAGAGCCAGATGGATCCCAAACAGGACAAGCAGGGTGCCCAGAGGAAGGGAGCTAGCAGAAAAGCAGCTCCCACTGGTCCCACTCGGCGTCACCAGAGCAGCTGGGGGACATTTCCAGCATTGCTGAAGGGTGACAGGTCTCATCGCTGACCTCCCTGGCAGGAGAGCAGCCCTGGGAAGAGCTGCGAGCACTGCAGAGCAGGAATGCCCCATTAACCCATTCCCCAGCCAGGAGAGGGCTTCCCAAAACCGCCTTGTCTCCTCTCCCCTCACAGCTCTGCCCTGCTCCAATTTGGCCCAGAGGACAGACAGACAGACCAGCACCCCCAAGGGCGCAGACGGATGACACCAAACCCCGTTTCTCAAAGGAGCCCTGGGCACCACGAGCCCCCTGCTTGGGATCAGATTAAAGTTCAGGCCGAGGTGGTTTTGAGTTTTCCAGGAACATTATTTATACTGTAGAAAAGCGCCCTGCAGCCATCCATCACAGGCTGACAGCTGCCTGGCTGTGTGAGGGCAGCTGAGCTGGCTGCCCGCGGGCACAGAGCCCCCAGCCTGCCCCAGCAGAGGGGCACAGGGCCTGGCATCATCCCCAGCCCCACAGAGAGGGGTGGCACAGCCCAGCTCCAGGACCTGGCAGCTCGGTTTGCAAAGCACACGGTTTGCTGCCCCCCGTGCCTCAGTTTCCCCAGCTGTACAGCAGGGATGGGTTCGCGGTCAGCGAGCTGGCTGCGAGGAGAGGAAGAGGAGGAGCCCGGGCTGACATCCATGAGCGAAGCATGGCATGAAAGTCAAGTGGCTGCATCCTGCCACCAAGCCAGGCTGTCCCTCTCCTCTGGGAAGGGCACAGGCAGCAGCAACGTGAGCTGGCAGCCGGGTCCCCAGCAGGGAGAGCACAGGGGCTGCCCCAGTGAGGGCTCGGACGTGTCCCCTCGTGGAGAGGCCACGGAAGGTGCCAGCTGTCACCGGGTCCCCACCCCGCCGTGGGCAGCGCCTCTGCCGGAGCCCGCAGGTCCCGGGGGTCCCTCAGCCCCGAGGGTGGGGGGCTCCCGGGCTGCAGGGGCAGTGCCAGCCCGGCCCGGGCACAGCCCGCAGCCCTGCCAGGCTGCCAGCCCCGCACTCCCGCTGCCATTCCGGGATACGGCCGCGCTCCCAGGCGCTCCCGTGTTTGAACCCGGCAGGCTCAGCCCTCGTTAGATAAACCAGGTTTTCCCTGTAATCTCCCGCAGCGGGAGAGCCTGGCAGGGCAGGTACGTCCCTGTGCCACCCCGCTGGCCCCGGGCTGTCCCCCGGCTCTGGCACTGCCACCCCTCGTGTCCCTGGCAGGGCCTCCCACCTTGGCGCAGGGGACGAGCAGCTCTTGGGGCAGCGGGCCACCCTGCAAGGACATCTCAGCCCGGGAGGGACCCGGGAGAGACCCGGGAGGGACCCGGGAGGGACCCGGGAGCACCACAGCGACCTGCAGGAACCCAGAGGGACCCCAGGGATGCCGTGAAGGAGGGGGAGCGCCTACAGAGAGCCAGGGCATCCCCAAGGACCTGGATGGAGGGGGGAGGGGGGTCAAAGAAACACCAAAAACACCATGGGGGACCCCACAGAGCCTGGAGGAGACGGGGAACACGGAGAGACTCCGGGGGGCACATGGAGGAAAGGGGGCACCGGGAGGGACCCCAGAGAGCCTGGAGGAGATGGGGCACCCACAGACACCCGGGGGCTTCCATGGGGGAATCCAGAGAAGATGAGGCACCCCTGGAGAACCTGCGGGAGATGGGATACCTGGAGAGCCCGGGGGCAGCCGCAGGAGATGGGGCAGGCGGGGCGGGGGGTGCGCCCGGAGGAGCTGCGCGCCCCGGGGGCAGGGAGCGCTGCGCGGCTCCTCGGGGGCTCTCACCGATTTGGGCTTCTTCTTGGGGGCGAGGTTGTCGTAGAAANGGCTCCGCGCGTCCGGGGAGCTCCCGGAGCCGGGGCCGGCCCGGCGGAACGCGCTTTATAAGGCATCCCATGAAGCTCCGGGCTTTCAGTCCACCGGGACACGGATTAACCTCTTCGGGACCGAGCGCTCCTCGCCGCCGCGCTGCCCTCGGCGGTACCGGGGAGCTGCGGGGCATTGAGGGGGGAGCCCCCGCTCCAGGGCAGAGCGAGCCCCGCGGGCAGAAATCCCCCGCGAGCGAGGGGAAGGGGCTGGGGACAAAGGTGGCATCAGCAGAGCCCCGGGAGGACACGGAGCAGGAGGGATGTGGAGACAGCAGCTCCTGCTCGTCCCGAGTCTCTGGGGACCCGAGTCCCGGGGCTCTGGGGTTTGGCCAGCCCTGGGGAGCACAGGGAAGAGCACGAGGGCGGTCAGTGCTGGGAGCTGGAGAGCACGGAGCAGCCAGGGTGGTGGCAGCAGGGGAGGACAGGGGTGCGGTGGGACCCCGCTCCGTGCCAGGGTCACCTGTGCCATTCACTGGTTAATGGAATTAGTGCGGGTGTTAATTAAGGCTCTCGACTCCCAGGAGTGCTGGTGGGAGCAGCCACAGATCCTGCAGCTCAGGATAAAAATTCCACCGCGACCAGCAGACCCCCAGAAGCCCTTGGAGAGCAGGGGGTGCACCCCAGAAACCAAAACCCATCAGCCAGGAAGGGGCAAGGGCTGGAGGAGCTCACCTGGATCAGGGCAGCTCCTGGGGAGAGGTCACAGGGCAGGGTTTTACCCAAATCCCTGTGCTGCAGCTAAAGAAAACCCACCCCTACAGACCACAGCCCTGGGGACCCCCGTGTCCCTGTCGGCGACCCAACACCCCCCCACCTGCACCGAGGGCCGACCAGGAGAGCAGAGCCAGGGGAAGCTCTGTGCTGCTGAGCAGGGCTGGCTCCAGGAATCCCCAACCCTTTGGGAATTCCACATCATTTCAGCCTCACACATTTCCTTTCCCCAGGCTCTTTGCAGCTCCCTGCTGGCAAACACCTGAGCTTCCTTCGGGCGGCCCCCAGGGAAGCAGGAGCTTGGAGAGCCCCGGGATCACCAGGCTATTCTTGGAGCTCTTTTGAGCTTTGGAGCTGCTGCTCTCTCAGGCAGCATCCCTGGCATGTCCCCAGCTCCCACAGGGTGGGACAACCTGCCCCCTTCCTCTTTCCCAGGCCCTGCTGAGCTGCAAACTCACACGCACGCTCCTGGAAAGCACAGCAGCCAAACCCGAGGTGCAGAGCTCTCCCCTCAGCAGCACTCCTAAAAATACTCTCCCTGCCGTGGTTTTGGCACCTTCCCATCCCCGTGCTCTGCTGCTGGCTGCTGCAGGACACACCAGAGGCTGGGGATTTGCAGGATGCAGGTGGGATGGGGTGAGCTGGGAGCCAGCCCTGCTGCCCAGGAGCCAGCCCTGCCCCTGGATTGATTACAGGGAAGGATTAAAATTTGGTGAGAGCTCCTTAGCAACAGTCACTGTCTGTGCAGGCTGCTGAGGGAGAAGAAAGGCCAGAGGAAAATCTGTGCAGGGAAGATGGGGGTGGAGAAAAGGAGGACAAAGATGCAGTGAGAGTGGGTCCCAGCTGCTGACAGATGGAGCCCAGGACAAAGCCACCAGCCCTGAGGGCAGGGCACAGCCAGGGGCCAGCTCCTGGTGGACGATTTAAACCCATTTCCAGCACAGATCAGGGAGATCTGGGTCTCCCCACCCCAAAAGTGACATTCCCTTCCTCAGAGCTGCCCGAGCCACTGAAGGGTTTCACTTCCACCCACCTTCAAGGCTCCCCACAGCCTGAGCCCCCCCTGTGCTGTGCCCAAGGCTTTCTCCATCCCAGGCTCAGGTGAGACCCCTAAACGATGCTCAGGAGCGCAGTGTTGTCACCTCAGTGTCCCCAGCCAGCTGCCCCCCCAATAAACCATCCAAGGGGGGGACACCACACACAGGGGACAGTTTATTTTTCCATTAAAAAAATAGATAACGACTTCACCATCTCCTAACAGATACCACAGCCATCAACACCACAACGTGCAGACTAAACACCAACCTGGGACAATATTCCTGGCCTGGGGCAGGAGGGGTGGAGGCAGCAGGCTGGGAGGGGGGAGGAAGGAGACAGACTCTTTCTCGTGGCCTCAGAGCTTTGCCAGGAGGCTCAGCAGGTACAGGACCCATCCACAGCTCTCCACAGCCCCCATCTGTCCCCAGGGTAGTGCCACACCCCAGGAGCAGCACCAGGACCTGTCTTCCACACCCACACTCCTGACCCTGCCTCCAGTTTGGGACCCCGGGCATCACCTCAATATCCAGGGAGGTCAGAAATGCCACAGAGCACCCAGGGTGGTGCCAGGGCAGCTGTGGAGGTCACCCACTTGATGGGGTGGAAGGTGGCTTCTGGGAATGGACACTGGCCACACCCAGGGCTGCCTTTGGACACTTCTGTTCTCTGCTGAAGTGTCCTGACCAACCCTGGCTGTTCCCAGCAGGAAAAGCAGAGGTGGAGGAGCTAAAACCAGTGCAAGACCCTGCCCAAGCCCCTCAGCACCCCAGGGCCAGCCCTGGCCCCTCTGGGGAGCCTGCCAGGGAATTGCCAATGAAGGGGGGACCAGGATCAGGACTTGGGACTTCTCAGCCTCCCTGGAGGCATCACAAGCCATGAGGTGGGGGAAGAACAGCAGAAAGGGCACAGAGTTGGTCTTGGTTAA
Organism: Notiomystis cincta; assembly: GCA_013398075.1. Classification (NCBI taxonomy): domain Eukaryota; kingdom Metazoa; phylum Chordata; class Aves; order Passeriformes; family Notiomystidae; genus Notiomystis; species Notiomystis cincta. The sequence continues at coordinate 51,516 of VZRX01012502.1, forward strand.
GATCAGGGAATGGGCCAGGTGGAGCAGTGGGGGAAAGAGCAACAGGGATGTGGGAACAGTTTGCCCTGGTCAGCCAGGACACTCTGGTGGCTGCAGGACATCCAGCTCCAGGATGGGAGAGGGCGGATGGGGCTGACAACACTCAGAGTAGGCTCTGCCCTGGGAGGGTGTGGAATGTGGGCTGCCCAGGATGCAGCAGGAGCAGAGGCAGGAGGGGCAGCAGGAGGAATGGAATGTGACTCCTGCCTGGGGCCAAATGGGGAAAAAAATGGGGATTGAAACCATCACAGGGGGCAGAGTTTGGCTGCAGCCAGTCCAGCCCTGAGCCCCAGGGCTCTATTTCTGCATGTCACACTGCAGGAGCAGGACGATGGAGGGGTCACTCTTTGCAGCCTCCTTGAACTCCTCCAGGGAGATCTGGTCATCCTTGTCCTTGTCCATCTTTGTGAAGATCTTGTCCACTCGCTGCTGGGGCGTCAGCCCGTCTTGGTTCATCCTCATCATGATCACAGTCCCCACCATCTTGTAAATGGCCTGGAGAGAGAGGAGATGGGAATGAGAGGGAAGGCTGGAAGGAGGGAAGATCCCAGGACAAGGCAGGGGACAGGGACAGGATCACTGCTCTGTTGGGACCCATTTCTATCAGGTGCACATCAAATACCTTTCAGACAAGGTAGCAAAACTCATTCTTTGGGACCCAATATCTATGAAAAGCCTGGAAAAGGCAAACAAGCCCCGCTGATTTGAAGCACCTCAATGATCTCCAGCATCTCCAGGCGCGTGATCTTCCCGTCGCCATCCAGGTCGTACATCTCGAAGGCCCAGTTGAGTTTCTGCTCAAAGGTGCCCCTGGAGGTGACAGAGAGGGCACAGATGAACTCCCTGAAGTCGATGGTGCCGTCCCCGTTCTTGTCGAAGGTGCGGAAAGCGTGCTGGGCAAACTTGGAGGCGTCTCCGTAGGGGAAAAACTGGGAAGGAGAGAAGAGGCATTGAAGTGAGGAGGGGGAGCTCGGCACAGAGGGTGCCCCTGAGGTGCTCCAGCCCCCCAGGCAGCACAGCCCCCCAGCTGGAGCCCACCTTGATGTAGAGCTGCTGGAACTCCTCCAGGTTGAGGATGCCAGTGGGGCAGTCCTTGAGGAAGCCCTTGTACCATTGCTTCAGCTCCTGCTCGCTGAACTCCGTGCTCCTCACCAGGTCATCCAGCATCTCCGGGGCCAGCTTGCTGCTGTGCTTGCCCATGGCTGCCCCTGGAAAGGAAGACACACACCAGGCTGGAGAGGGATGGTCCTCCCAGGCCCTCCTGCGCCCTGGCTGATCCCACATCCCTCTTCTCCTTCTGGAGCTGATCCACCTGGCTGATGGGTGTCCATGCAGGACAGCAGCTGTGGCACTGGAAATGTTTGGCCGTGGCCTTTGCTGCTGGAGATGTCCAGGAGCTGGCCCTGGGGCAGCCAGCAGCATCACCCTCACCCCTTGGGCTCACTTTGGGCTGCAGGAAAACGCTCAAAAAGCAACAGAAAATTCAGGACTCTTTCCATGGCCTTTGCCACAGCATGACCATAGAATCCTAGAATGGGTTGGGTTGGAAAGGCCATTTACTTCCAGCCACACTGCCACAGGCATGGACACCTTTCCCCAGACCTCCTCTAAGGATGGGACAATGAAGAATCCGCCAGCAGAGCACATAAAAACCTCTCCAGCACCATCGGCCTCGCAGCATCCAGCTGGCCACAGCCATGCCCAGCCTGCCCCTGGCCAGCCCTTGCTGGGGACAGGGTCTGGGCAGCGCAGGGGCTGCCAGCAGCAGGGAGCCCTGGCTGTGTGGGCAGGCGGCGGAGCCGCTCCGATACGCGCCGTGCCCGCTCCCACGCAGCCTTGGCTGCCGGCGCCGCTCAGCCGGAGCAGCAGATGGCTCTCCCGGAGCTCCTGGAGCTTCTCTCTCCATGAAGTTGAGGAGAAGTTCACCTGGAGCCCAACCAAGCACTGTGTCTGTTCAGGGATCTGCTGTCCTGGCCATGTGGGCTTGGGGGACACGGGGGTACCCCCGGATGGGCGAGGTGGGGTTCCTGGTGCTCCCAGCCAGTCCCGCTCCAGGCAGATCCCACAGGCAGCGGATTCTTCCTGCCCCATCATCCCACCAGCATCTGCCACCGTCTGCCACGGCAGCACTGAACCCAGCAGCCCTCGGCAGCCGGAGCTGAGGGAACGTCCGGACACCCACGGAGCACACGGCTTCCCCAGCTCGGCTCCACGAGCCCCCCCAGCACCACGGGCTGGTTCTAAATTGCTGGGATTGATCATAAACCATGCCAGGCACTGTACATGTCCAGACCTGGCACGATCCAAGTCCTCCCACAGCCGCTCTGGCAGGAGGATGCAGCCCCTCACCACAGCTCAGCCCTCAAAGTGGCCGGGACTCCAGAGCAGCATCCTTTGGTCCACAGTCCTCGAGTCCCTTTCCCGAGCAGTTCCCAGCCGTGCCAGGGCAGGAAACAGCACCCGGCAGGGGCACCGCACGATCACCCCAAAGCACCAATTGATCAGCGGCTGCTGGTCCCAAAATAGGACAGAGGGGCATCACTGCGGGTGTCCCTTGGGCAGCACAGAGCACCCCAGCCTCCAGCAGCACCCCCAGCCTGGCACCCCAGGGAGCAGGGACGGGGCTCGGGGGATGGATGGGGGCACGGGCGTGCTCTGCCCACGGCAGCTCCGGGCCGGAGCCCCCGACACCCGCTTCAAGCGGCTCCCGGGAGCAGCGCTCGGCACCTGCCCCGACGGCGGCTCCGCACCGGGGAGCCGGGTCCCGGCCCCGTGGGTGCGGCTCCAGCCCCGACAGCCCTTACCTGTGGTGCGGCGCGGGCAGGT
>VZRX01012504.1:0-28546 GCA_013398075.1 Notiomystis cincta
GCTTGCTTGCTTCCCTTGCCACCACTCGGACATGACAAATGTCCACAAAAATTACATCACAGGCACTTATTTCAATATAATTCTCATGAAGTATTTCTCAGCTCTTGAAATTTATGGTTATTTTTCTCCCCACTTTGGTTGTGTAACTTCCTTTTCTAAAGAAATTGATAATCAATAGCTTAACCTCATCTAGTCTTAAAATTGTTAAACCTCCCAAGCTTCTTCCTTCTCCTTTCTTTGCTCTTTTAAGTGATCCCACTTCTGGTTCCCTCTGGCCTAACCTCATCAGACACAATTCTCCCTTTTCCAATATAATTTTCAACACTTGGAAAGACTTCACCACCACTGAGACCTGATGCCAGTAACTTTCTACAGACAAATCTTTATGAATCTTATAGGATAAAAGGTGAACAAAACCTGATCTAACTTCTGGGGTTTTGTTGAAGTACCAAGAACTGACAGGAGATGACACCATGCATGATTTTCTGCTTAAGATGTCACGTCAAGAGACAGGTCCATTATTCTTCAAAAAAGACCTGGATCAACCAGAAAATGGCCAGAAAGGAACAAGAATAAAGAGATTCATAGAAAATCCTTCCAGTACCTGAAGGGACCCTACAAGAAAGATAGAGAAAGAGACTCTTGACAAGGGCCTGGAGTGACAGGACAAGAGGGAATGAAGAGGTTTAGATTGGATATGAGGAAGAAATTGTTCCCTGTGAGGGTGCTGAGGCCCTGGCACAGGTTGCCCAGAGAAGCTGTGGCTGCCCCATCCCTGGCAGTGTTCAAGGCCAGGCTGGATGGGGCTCTGAGCAACCTGGGATAGTGGAAGGTGTCCCTATCCATGGCAGGAGGGTGGAACGAGAGGATATTTAAGGTCCCTTCCAACCCAAAGCATTCTGTGGTTCTACGATTCTCTGAAAATATTTAAGAACTAAGACTGAAAGAGTAGGGGCTTGTTCATCTTGAACAAACAATGGTAACAGAGATATGGTACTGTATTGGAATTATGCTGAAAAGAGGACAGAAGAAATCCCTCTCTTGATTTTTGAAAGTTAAAATAAGGTAAAAAAATAGAAAAAAATTAACATGTAGCAAGAAGATTTAAAAACCACGATGAAAAGCTCGTTAGCAGTACAGATAGAGAAGCATTAGAGTAGATTACCTAGGGAGGAATTGAAATCTCCACTGCTGGATTTATTTAAGAACAAATTAGACAAATATCTCATCATAATGATTTAAGTAGAGTTGATCCTACAACGCACAGAGGATGGCCCCTCAAAGTCCATTCCAGTCTTATTTTATGATTCGAAGTTCCTAATTCTTCAGTTTGTGCTGAGATCTGTTTGGCACTCCTACACTTGTCATAAACAAAGGATTCTTGCGGATCCCACGCTTCCTGTCCACAGACTTCTACCACTTCAGGCCTCTTCATCAAAAGACCTCACCAACCTGTAGATTCTTTCATAACATTTTTCAAATATTAACCTAAATCTGAGGATTTTGTACTGTGAGTGATGAACTTGAAATTCAGAAAAATATGGTGATTCATCAAATATCTTTTTGGTTTTATCCAAATATTTTGATCTAGGAAATAGGAAATAGAAGAGTAACATCACCACCATGGTCTATCATGAGGTCCATGATGTCAGCTAGTTCTTCCCCTATGGTATTTGCACTCTCTTGTTTGAGCTGAGCTCAGCTAGCAGGGCTGAAGAATTGTGGGAAGCCTGTTGTTTAAGGAACTATGCTGGCACAGGAAGAGAAGAAATGGATTCAAATCCTCCCAGCAAACCAAGACAGTTCTGAATTACTGAAAATGACCCTGTTCTAAAGACATCTCAGCATCTATTGCCAGGGGAAGGTCCAAAGTTTACGCCTTCTCAGTATGATATTTATTTATGATTTTAGTAAACTGCAGTCTCTTTAGCCAAGGTTAGAAATGAATCCTTGGATGAGAGACAGTCATTAGAACAAACCAAAGGACAGAACTAAGAACAAAATCAGGGACACTATGAATACCAATAAACAAGTATGTCTCACTTTTCAGTCAATTCAGGTATGGCTGGAGACCCCATGGCTCATGGAAAAGCTCCTTCTGAAGAAGCCTCTGCCATTTATTGTTTTGGAACAACTTTGTTGGTGAGCACCTAGAGCTCGGGATGATGTACCTAAGGCAGCAGAGATGTCACCCAGACCTGGATGCAAAAAATGCCGATGGTACTGTGACCTATGGCTATCATCATCACTAAGAATTCTTGTGACACATAACAAAGTAACATGACAAAGCATTTATTCAGTGTCATTGTGTTATTGCACACTATACAATGCCATATGGGCATTCCCAGCAAAATATGATCTGCTCTTACCTTCTAATTCTTTTCAGCATTCATTATTAACTTCAGAGTGCTGACCAGTGACGTATAGGTGAGAATTTCTTTAATAAACATGATATTCAAAACTTTATCAGTGGCAGTCCTTTACCTAAACACAGCTACAAATTCCACTGGGCTGGAGAACACTCGTGAAAAATCTATATATCAATGCTTACATAATATGCATCTACAGAATAATTAACACAGTAAATTATCCCAGAGAGAGGAGACTTACTTCTTCTTCTTCTTCCAGTCCAGTTAGATCCCAGAAGTAACTCAATCTCATCTGCAAACGCTTCCATTGTTCAAGGAACATGGTAGCTTTAAAAGAAATTAAACAATTAAAAAAATTATAAATCCTAAGCCTTGTGGCAAACATCTGTGTTACTTATAAGCTTCAAGTGATATTTGAATACCATTGTGCTAGACACTTTAAATTAAGCACTAAGAAACAGCCTCAGGCCCAATTTTAAAGAAAGAACTGAAGCAAAGCATAGGAACAATAATTACTGTCTTTTAAAAATACAATACAGAGAGATGGAACACAGGTTTTCCAGAGCCACTGTTAAGCTCCTGTCCAATAATGCACTTGAGTCCATATCTGCAGATGTCCACGGAAGACATCAACTCTCTTAATTCACCATGAAGCATTCTGAGGTAAGTTTAGCCTGCTACTGAAATGACTAGGATCCCCAGCAATACATAGAAAAAGATATTTTGAAATATATTACAATGGAGTAATTGAATGCTTTTCTCCTTCATAGACATGGTGATTTTTGCTCTAAAAGACTGGCCTCTGGTTTAGCCTCCTGCTTCTCCTTTTTTTACTAATTAGAAGGAACAGATGTTTTACTGTTGTCTCATATTTACAGTCTCCTGGCTGTCCTCTCGTAATTGCTGTTTCCTCTGTATAGCCCTTTTCCTAGTTGCTCATGATTTATGGACTTGCATATTTATTAGAAACAGCACCTATAAATCTTGGCTTGTGGACATGTATTTTCAGATAATGATATCAATATCAATACTAAACCAGTACATGCCAACTAAAACCACCAAAACTCTACCAATAAAAGCTATAACTATAAACAACAGGGGGCACTGTTTTCCATTTTCTTACGTTTCACCTCACTTTTTCAGAGTGAAAAGGGTAGAGTGCTGTTAGATCACAGCAGTGTTTACATCACTTTGAACATCTTGTAGATAGCCCCACAGGACAGAAAACAGTGGAGAATTAGATCAGCTTCCCTTGACTGCATGTACACTGTCAGATAACACTGTGAAAACTGGGAACTCTGTGAAAACAATGTGGCTCTTACAAGTTATAATCTATCCCAATAGTTAGCTGCAAATATTTTCTTCACAGAAATATAATAAATAAATAAATTTTCTTCTCATCACATAAGAAATAAATATCATTTAAAAACAGGACTGGCAGCACACTGAGAGCAAATCCAGACATTAAGCAACTAAACTGCTCTCTGTGTTCCTCCCTTACAGAATAGAGAACATATAAAAGCTATATTTAGCATGGCTTGAAAACTCAAGGGGTTTTAGATATCCTAAATACAAAAACATTTGGTTATTTTACAGGGTGTTATTACTCACTCCATTCTTTCCTATTATACAAAAAATCCACATCTAGCTCTATAAGAACATACTTGGCTTGATGCATCAGCTGCTCTGAAATCAGCACGTCTGCACTAATGTACACCAGCAGAAAAACTAAACTAAGGGCAGGTTTGGATTGGATATGAGGAAGGAATTCTTCTCTGTGAGGGTGCTGAGGCCCTGGCACAGGTTGCCCAGAGAAGCTGTGGCTGCCCCATCCCTGGATGTGTTCGAGGCCAGTTTAGACAGGGCTTGGAGCAACCTGGGATAGTGGAAGGTGTCCCTCCCCATGGCAGAGGGTTGGAACTGGATGAGCTTTAAGTTCCGTTCCAGCCCAAACAATTATATGATTCTGTAAAACTTCTAATTAAAGCATCTAACATTGAAATTCAGCACCAGGACACCAGTGACACCAAGCCCAGTCAGCCAGACATTACTGTGAATATGGACACTTGCAGCAGGGTTGCTGAAATAAAAAAGACACTTCATGAGGAATCAGGATCAGCTACAAAAAGCAGGATTCCTTTTGAGATATTAACCATAGGAAGCCTTCTGCTTTCTAAAGAATAGGAGAAGACAAGCAGGATGAAAGAATTCCTGTGGCCAACACCCTTGTGAAAAGAAGCCAGCCCAGATCACTTATAGTTTGCTCTTTTAAATATACAGCTGGAATATGTGTGTGAATGAGCTCTGTCATTCAACAGATTGAGCTCTAGATACAATCAGCACAGCCTCTAATAGTAGGGCAACAAAATTTGGTGTAATCTAATACTTAATAGGCAAGCTGGGCAGATTAAGTAAAGGCTCCATTATTTCACTTTGCTCCTCTTTGTGTGCACCAGCTGCATTTTCTTGAACTGACAAGCTCAGCTATCATGGTCCCAAGAAGAGACTTTTCCAGTCTGTGGGAAACATATTTTGGAGGGCTACAGGTCTGAAAAAATTTTGTTATTCTTACATGCCTTTTTTTAAAAGTAGTGCCTTTTTGCCCTGTTCTGTTCCATAACAGATTCTACTAATTTGTCTTAGTGCGAGGATTTATCAACATTTTCTTTTGCACATTGCATTGCTGATACTAAAATACAATTTTTCTGGATGAGGTTTAGTGGCAATTGACATTTGCATGGATGCGAGTTTACAGCAAAGTTCATCTGTCAGGAAAATGATATTTTATTTATCTTAAGCTTCACAGAAGCAGGTGACACTTAATCTGCCAGTCTACCCTGTAATCTGAAGTAGTAAAATAAATTATTCTGAGAGTCTGTAAATTCATCCTCTTTTCTCTGTTTCTCAGTCATTATTTTCACACATCTCTAATGTTTGCTCTAGGGCTTCCAGGAACTGGTAAATAAATGCTTCTTGCTTCCATGATGTGTTCTGTCTCCAAGTTCCTTAAAAACTCTCTGCTGTCCTCACCCAATGCCAAGCCACCAATCAGTCCTTTCTAAATCCAGCTGTAAAATCTTAATAGGGTTGCAAAGAATAGCACACTGGTTGCTGAGGGATGGCTATAACACAATAACATATTTGCTCAGTTTCATATTAAGGATGATAATTTCATGTGGGGAACAATGAATAGGGAAATAAAAAATCGTTTTACAGTAGCAATAGCACATTTAACTTTCATAATAAACAAGCTCTGGAGAAAAGGAGAGCATAACATCAGCAATAATTCATGCAAACACAGTACATACACTTTTCAGGGGCAGAGGTGAGGCCAGAAACAATAAGAGTAATATTACAATGCGTTCATTCATATTTATGAAGTGTTTTGATATCCTCATGGAGACAGGGATATTTGCCATTAAAGAAAAGCAAACTTGTTTAAATGAAATACTCTAAAATATATTATAATTTACATGATAATAGTCTCATTGCTTTTGGAATCCCATAAAGTTTTAATAAAATTATGTGACTGAGTTGTCCCACAAGGAAGTGGGACTGTGCTTAAATTAGATCCTTTCAGCTGTCTGCACCCTACCGATCCTCAAATACATTTTGGCCCCAAATGCAGAAGGTGTTAAAAGGACATGAGATGTCAATAGAAAATGAAGAAAAATTATCAAATACATGGGAAAGATTAGAAATGCCATTAAAGGCACAATTTCCTCCATGAAGATAATGGCCTCAAGGTGAGCCAGGGGAGGTTCAGGTTGTACATCAGGAAGAATTTCTCCCCATTGGCATTGGAATGTGCTGCCCAGGAAGGTGGTGGAGTCAGCACCCCTGGAGATGTTTAATAAACAACTGAACATGGCACTCAGTGCTCTGGTTTAGTTGACAGGGTAGGGATCAGTCAAAGGCTGGACTTGATGATCCTGTAGACCTTTTCCAGGCTTGTTGACTCTGATTCTAAGCATGGCAGTACCGGCAGAAAGGACATATTTTTCTTCCCTGAACTACACAACCCCTCTCCCTTTATTCCAGAGCTTGCTGTTGACAGTGATACTGCTTTCCCCAGTCTCAACACAGACAGCTTCCCTGGCCTTCTAAGGATTGCCAGCTTCCCAAAGCCATAGGGTTCCCACTCAGTCAAACAGCACTTTGCGAGGAGTCTAAATATCAAATGGCACTGCTCACTTGTAGAGCAATACTCACCCCAGAGGGCCATGAAGATAGAGAAGAAAACCGTGGCAGGGTTGTCAAACAAGTGGCTCGCTCGAGCGGTGGCACAGGCAGAGCTGAGGTTCCAGTAGTCACAGAACTTGTCACACAGGGGGCACATGGTGAAGGCATTGCGTTGGTCACACATCTCTTTGCTGGACAGACAAGGGCACAGGTTCCTCTGAGTACTCCAGTCCAGAAACCATGGATGTGCATTAGTGACATCAAGCAGCTGTGATATCTCAGATATTACGAGTTGTCTGCAGTATATGTGGCCTGTACTTGCAGAGAACAGGAGCTGTGTGTTTCTCCAAGGCTCATTGCCATGTATAGTAATTTTTATAATCCTTATAGGCACCTTACCAACAGAAAAATGATGCAACACTCAACCAGACTGATCCCTGCACTGTATTAGTGAGTTAAGGAAGACAGCACCACTGAAGACCGAGGTTAAGCATACTAAAAAAAAAAATTCAAATACAAGAGTTTGCCATCTCTGCAGTCAGTTACATGATTTGATAAAGATCAGATTTAAATCACTGAAAAGAAAGACTGGAGTGGTTGCAAAGGAAATTCAGTGCTGTCATCAAAATACACATTTGTTACTATGATGGCACAAAAATATGAGAGAAAAGAATTTTTACAGATTTTAAGATCTTTACTGTAAGGTTGTTATTTTAATTCTTGTTCTTATTTGCTACGTATGTATTCAGCTTCCAAAAAACATTATCAGTATCACTTTAACAGGGAAAACACTTCTTGTCAGGGCTGAGTATGCTTTCAGTACTTTCCACAAGGTTTGGATGTGAAAGCCTTTCACACCTGCCCAGTTTCACTTAGGTAAACTGAGTAGTGCAAAGCTCACATGTCCTTGCCAGGATCATGAGCTGAGACTTGCAACACTGCTTCAGTGATAGCTGGCATATTGTGATTGTTCCTATATGGACCATAGTGAAATAGCTTTTTGCTTATGACTTTAAATGAAAAAAAAGGACTCTTCAAGCCGTGGTATGAATATGTTTACATTTTATGCTTTGAAAAGCATGCAGCTGTTTCCAGCTCTCATGTTGTTACAGTAATTCCCTACTTCAAAAGGCAGCAGAGGGTGCTGCAGATACATCTTAGCCATAAATCTCACTGGAGTTTAAATGTTAGCACAAGCTTTCACCCTGATGAGCACAGCCCACCAAGATTTATTCAGATCAAGCTAAGAAAACAGACCCTGCCTCAGATGTGGTGCTGTTCATCATTTACCAATCGGTAACCTTGTCCTACTGCGGTGATTGTTGTCAGTTCAGGGACTGTCATGAGTGCAATCAGCATACAAGTCTGCAGTATCCTGTCTCCAGCAGAAGTCAGACACAGATAACACAGAGGAATGAATTTCTTTTTCACTGGGAAGCAGACATTAACATCACAGCGTCACTTTGGCAGTTTTTGTGTAGTATATTCCCCTCAGGATACAGAAAACTCAACATGTTTTGTGTCTAGAAAGGGAATACTGTGGAGACCAAATGTAGAATCATAGAATGGGTTGAGTTGGAAGGGTCCTTAAAACTCATCCAGTCCCAACTCCCTCTCATGGGCAGAGACATCTTCCACTAGCTCAGGTTGCTCAGAGCCCCATCCAGCCTTGCTTTTAACGTTTTCAGGGGTGGGGCAGCCACAGCTTCTCTGTGCACTCAAAAAAAGCAAATTAATGTCTTAAAAAAAGAATTCAATGCAGTGGACTCGCTCAACATTTCTGTTTCAGGAGGCGAGACACTGAATAGTCAAATAAATGTGTGCCCTTCAAACATCTGTTCAATGCCTCTGTGTTTGTAATGCTCACAGGGTTGTTAATGATACATCACTGTTCTTCAGACAAGTTAAAACCAGTTATTCTCACTAAGCATTAAGGAAAAGCACAGTCCTATAATTTTCAAGTAACAAATCATGGATCACAGATAAGCTTACCTAGGAATGTCACTTTCAATGGTTACACATCCATACAGAAATACAATAATCCCAACTACTGAAGATGGAATGAGGAATTCTGTGTATAAACCCAGCCATGCAAAATAAAGTCCTATTTTTTCTCCAAAATACTTCCTGAAAAAGAGAAAAAAAAATAAAAAGAAAAAACATGTGTCAGGGCTATAATTTTCAAATGGGTTTTATAGCTACTAAACAGTCCCAGCAAGTTAAAATACAAATTGTGAAAGACCGGAATGAAAACCCTGAGGATCTTGAAGACAATAGGGACAAATGAAGGGGGTGATTTAAGCATTTGGCAATTTGGGGTTTTTTGTTCTGGGAAGTTAAAGACAATTCTGGATCACTGTCCTGAGATGAAATTAAGCAGGTATCATTGCAATACATGATATCTGTTCAGGGAAGACTGTGGTCCTTGCATCTCTTAAAAGAAGTCAGTGACACAGGAGAAAACATTGGGAAATACTTAGCTCCTCAGAGGAGCACATTAATTTTTGCCTCTGCAGTACTCCTGGATTCAGTAAGTGAGAGTCATAGAAATGACATCTGTGGGACCATACTGACAACATCCTCTAATATCTTAAAAGATGACTAATCTGGAATTGCTGCTAAAGGAGGAAAGTTTACTTGCACACCTAGCACTGGCTTTCCAAAAAGAATATTTTTGTCAGGTTAGCAGCCCCTGGACAGCTGGTTTGAAAAAACAGTGGCCTGCTCTGAGGAGCAGGCCATGGCAGATGCTGATAAATAAGTGGTAGACCTCAGCCTAGCATCTTCATGAATCACACTGAAAGAAGTAAACTAAGCATGGATGAATTTCGCTGATCATTCCAAAGTACAGTTAGGAGTGATTACAAATATTGCAAAACCCAAAGAACTTCACAGAACTCAAGAATTCGCCAAAACATAGATAAAAACCAACAAGGTTAAAAACATTTCAAAGGTCAGAGAAGAAGATGGAGCAGTGTTGGACAGAAAGCAGCTACACAGAGAGCACTCAGGGCATGAGTCAGTGAGATATTTACACTTTGATAGCAGCAGAAAGTAAAATAAATTCATTAGATCATGTCTAATAAAAGAAAGACAAGACTTGTTCCTCATAAAGGTTGAGCAAGGATCCCACTTTGAGATTCATTCTGATCCCACTCATCTTAGGAAAGTTTTATCTAAGTTTACCACCCTGGGTTGAAATCAGTCCTACTGAAAATGCTTAAATGAGATTTTTGGAGGCCCAAACCAAGATTTTCTGCTCCAGAAGTTGGGTCTAAGGGCAAGGCTGCTCCTGCCACAGGAAAGACAGGGCAGGAGTGCAACCATGGGAGAGAGCCATGGGACAAGACAAGCCTCCACAGTCACTTCCAGCTCAGATGAAATGGATAAGGGAAGCAACAGTAAGGGATTTTTCTTACTACAGATCCTGCTGGTGTTCTCACACCGTCACAGCTGCAGCTGACTCCACACTTGCAGGCTCTGCCACGGAAAACTGGCAGTGCAATCCGGCCTATTTCAGCATTGCCTTCCAGGAGTGTCTCTATTTTCTCCTGCCTAACCAAACTTGCTTATCTTTTAGAAAGGATACATGCAATCCTAAAGGGGAAAACCAAACAAAAGCATTTTAAGATGATACATAAGCGACATTATCTTTAGTATGAGGGGATCCCATCCAGAAGCTGGGAAATTTCAGGAATCTTCTAGGAAGAGTACAGCCCCTGCAACTGACATTGCAAGGTACCCTAAGCCGCAAACTGTGTGAATTATCAAACAGCACAATTGGCTTCAGCATGGCTTCAATGGCAGTGACTTGAGATTTGAAGCATCTTGGGACAATGGATTTGCAGAAAACACAAGGAAATTTGGCATTGTATGATATAGTATATTTTATGAAATAATAAATATAAATATTGGTGTTGCAAATAGAAGCCATATACTGTGCAACTACCCTCTAACCTGGCACATGCCAGGTAATTTTGGAGGTAATTATAAGAAGCAGCTTTCCTCTATTTTCACATTTGAAAATAAATATATATATTTAATATAATTGTTTGTTAATATATCATTTGCTTAATACACACATTTTAATATAGTTTTTTTTTTTTAAATATGAAGTGAGAGAATAAATACTTGATGGAAATATAGAACTAAGCAGAAGGCCTATAGCTTTTCTTAAAGTCTCCTGTATGAGTCAACAAACAGCAGCAATGTCCTTGGAACAGCACAGGATAGAGGGAAACTACATTTGCTCTCGAGTTTCCTCAAGTGGGGAGTGACAAATTTGACACTAAAGAGGGAAAAGGAGGACCAGAGAGAGATTATTCTGATTATGTCTTCTTACTGCTTCCTTGTTTGTAGAGATGGGCAATGGGCACAACCAGCAAAGTGCTTCATACTGGTCAGAGTAGACACCAAAAATAGTCCACAATGTTCAAAACTGTCTGATCTTTTGACAAAGGGCCGCAAATGAGCCCAAGAGTTCAAATGCCACCAGCACCAAAGAGTAGCTGATCAGGGTCAGGGAAGCTGAAGTTTATTGCTCAAGAGGCTTCCCCTCACATTTGTAAGCCTTCCAGTGATAAATGTGATCTGCAACTTAAAAAGCAAAGTGTTGCTCTTTGTACCTGTACAAAAAAATAGTGAGAAGAGCTCAACAATATCCTGGCAATATGGAAAAACAGCAGTTGCCAGGAAGAAAATGGCACTGTGTTTTGGGGCTTAACTGTTTTGAAAAAGGAAAATAGTTAAGATGCTGGGCCCAAGCTCATCCACTGATGTGCCAGAAAGTGAAATAATCTAAAGAGAAGCAATGACAGGGCTTGGAAACATAATAATCAATTTAAATATGAGTTTATCAAGTCAGAAGAGCACAGGACATAGACATGTCCTTTCTTTGACACATCCCAAGAACTCTTCTCTAGTTCCTCTGAATAGGAGTCAATGCTCTGCAAACACCTGTGACCCCCTGTATGAACATCTACTGCAGCTGCTGCTGGATTCAGTAGTGAGTGAACAGAGTGGGGGAAAAAATGTGTTCTTCAAGGGCAGAGGAAGATGTAAGACAAGTTTCTATATATTTACACCAAGAACTTGGCATGTTCTGTCATTTACACTGGGATAAAACCAGTCTGATTTTATTATCCTGCAGGAATTATACATGATTTATGCTGGCATGCCAAAAGAGGAGAATTGAGACAAGAGTCTTGCCTTACCTCAGTAGCTAATTCACATCTGCCTCGCATATATCCAGGCAAAGCTAAGGACTAATCCTTTCCAAAGTGTGCTCATGGATACTGCAGAATGTCACAAAAAAGAGTGTGTCCCTGGCATTGTATGAGTTTTTTTCCACATTAGGGAAATGCCCCTTTATATACACATATTCCATGGAGACAGGTGTTACTCCCAAACCAAAAGGCAAATGGCTTTGATAAAAAATGTGCACTGCTCATATCAGGAGCAGGCTTTTGTTCTATGTGTTGATACAGCATAAGGTGAAATTTTGTGTCTTTCATTTTGAAGACTTTCAAAAGGCTGGGTAAATGGCCACTTACCAAGTACTGAGTTCCCTTGAACAAGAATCATGCCTTTAAGGAAAGATTTGGCCAAATTACTCATAACTCCTTCAGAATCTGAACAAGAGCTGCTCTGCCAGTAGATTATCAGAAACAGCATTGGAAAACTACAACAGGAGCAACAGCCACCTGTAGAAAGTGTTCTTCCTCCCAGAATAAGAAGTGTTGAGAAGGCTACAGCAAAAAAGTTGACTAGGTTTCCTCTGTTTCACCCATATAACACTTAAACCAGACATCTGCAATGCACTTTGGTCTGTCTGGTTGCAAAACCAGCAGAATTCAAAAAGAATAACAGATTATTAAACCCTCTGCTTGCACATTGGTCGCAGTGCTGCCATGCCAAGTTGTGCAATTTATAAATAGACTAAGGTTTGGGGAAAGGGGGAGAAAGAGAGAAGGAAAATCCCTTCAGTTTTGACTGAGAAAACAAGTGTGGGTACCTGGAATGTGAATAAAGCGTGTGGTGCGTGACACTCCCTGGAAAGAACTCTGGAGACATTCAGGAACAAAGCTAAAAAAGAGAGGACAAAGAAAGCACTGGACACTGAGTCACCTAACCAGGAAATCTGTGCAGATCTCTTCAGTTTTTTTAATTTCCATACCCCACTCTAGGCCAGCTGTCACTTCATGTTCCCAGTTCATTCCACCACCCCTTTGGTGGAGGAGTCATTTAGATGCTATAGTTTCTATGCAAAATGAAACTGATTTACAGTTATCTGATGCCTTAGTATTTTAGCTTTTATATTTTTCTTATATTTGTAAAACTGCAATTCTTCAGTGTATAACTCTAAACTCCATACAGAGCGTTAGCTACTGCTTTCCCATTTTGGTCAGACACAACAATTCCTCTCTAGGCCTGGAAATCAAGTACACCTTACTGTCTCAAGCCCAAGAAATGTAAACATAAGTGAGTTTTGGGGAAGCAAACTTCAGGTAAATTACTTCATTACCTGAAGCTGTAACTGGAAGATTAACCCCCAATATCAAATGGACCAAACCCATAAAAGTGTGAAAGTCATTCATTTCTGGGTGTAACCCCTGGGGGGCTTTGTCTGCCCTAAATATACCTGAAGACCCTTCAATAAATATAACCACTTTTTATTCCCTTAATTTTGTCTGGCCTCTGATTTTAGATAAGCCCATCAAGGCATCATTACCTCTTCGGTAGGTTTCCCATGTGCAAATGGTCAAACA
Source organism: Notiomystis cincta (assembly GCA_013398075.1). Classification (NCBI taxonomy): domain Eukaryota; kingdom Metazoa; phylum Chordata; class Aves; order Passeriformes; family Notiomystidae; genus Notiomystis; species Notiomystis cincta. The sequence continues at coordinate 13,319 of VZRX01012504.1, forward strand.
AGTCACAATATGGCTAATGCCTTCAAAATCAACTTGTTTGTACAGTTTGGGGGTGAAATTCTGGTGTGTCTACTGTTAGGGAGAAGGACAAGCAGTTTAGCTTCATGTCAGAACTCCCCTACTGCCAAGGCCACTTTAAAACTTTCTTTTTTATCCAGGTGCACATTCTCTCTCTGACCCACAGCAACAGTCCCCAGAAACAAAATTTATTCTTTCAGGGCTTTTGCAACCAGAGGAAACGCTACCATTAAAGTGATGGTAGAATAGTGACTACTCTTAGAAAGTTAGAAGTAATTTCTAGCACATGATAAGTTCAGAACAGAGATATTTCCCGTGGTTCTGATACAATAGTTCCCACCATTGGAAGTTTCCCTCTCAAAACTGCAGACTTCTTCCAGAAAGACTGCTAGAGCATAGGGAAAGCCCCAGTCACTACAAAATGATCAGGAACATTGCTGAACACCCCAAGATTTCACCACAGGTAGAGCTGCCTAATGTCCAAACTTTTCTGGATTTGCCATTCTTTCTTCACTTGAAAATTTTCTCGAGGCAGGATTAAAGCATTTATTAAAACCATCTGGGACACCTGGGTGGAATTACTGCTCAGCAGCAGCACTGAGGCTGCTGCGCATCCAGAGATCTTGGAGATTTCTACCATGGTTGTTCCTGACAGCATATATTCCATCCAGGCAGCCTCAAGAAGGAACATACCGTTGCTAAATCCAGATACACAGAGGGTACGCCAAATGGAGCAATACGGAAGCCAAGAAAAGATCCTGGCAGAAGACAATCCCCCTTTGGAACAACGTGCCAAGAGACTGAAAAATTTTCTTTATTAAAATTTTAAGAGAGGAAAAAAACAAAAACTACAGAACCTCAGATAAATTGAAATGCATTTGAGTTTGAGGTAGGAAAGAAAATGTCCTTTAGAAAGGCCAGCTACTTCTGCATACAGAAAACAAAGAAAGGAGACACTGACCAAGGTAAAAGCACTGGGTTTTTTCCTATATTGGATGCAAAAATCAAGAATGTCCAGTAGAGAGTGATTAAAAGTGTGATTTGAATAGAGCTGAGAACCTGACACTTTTCCCCTGAAAATAGAATGAAGAAATCTGCCACCAGAGCCATTTAATCAAAATCAAAAATTTAATTTCATTAAAGTTCTTGTTTGAAAACATTAGTTAACAAATATTTGCTGTGTCCTCTAATGGTACTTAAGTTTGAAGCCAAACTTACCTAAATTACAGATTTGTTTATCTTTCAAGGCACTATGGAATTTTAATAGTGATTCCTTATAGGAGGAAAAAAAACCCAAAAAATAAAAAAACCCAAACAACTACCTGTCAAAATATTGCAACTCCATAGAGAACAGGAATTGTGAATTTTACTTAGAGGTAGAACTATGTTTTTCCCTAGTTTTTTTGGCTCTTAAGAAAAATTACTCTTCAGCAGAGTAACAGGGAGAAGCTGATGCGTGTGGAGGAGGGGAATATTCAAGTTCTCAAATTCTAGTGGATTCAAAAACCTTGAGGAAATAATAATAATAAGAATTTGTGTATTAATTGCAATTTAAAATAGCAAAAGGCCAAACCTTATCCTGCAAATAAATAAAACTAGGACAAGCCACTCCCTGACCCTCACAGATTCATGAACTTTATGTTTCCATTCCAAGAAATTGTCAGAATACAGCTGAAAGTACATAGATGGGGGTGATGGATTATAAACTGCAAAAAAGCCTTTGTTTACTGACTGTAGGAGAAAGAACAATAGAAGCATAATAAGTAGACATGTAATGTGACTGAGACAGAAATTAAGGCTGACAACTGCCAAATGGATAAGCAAACAACATGATGCTGGGTAGTCAGAAGCACTGTAATTGCACTCTCCCCTCTGTTCTGGGACAATACAAAACTTCCACGAGGTTTGAAAGGATTAATGCCTGATTATATTATTCTGTTGAAGTTGCCTGTCATGTGCTCAGTGTAAAAAAAGGTCTCCATGTCCCTGAGACTGCAGAAGCCGCAGCACACCTTGCTCAGGGGAAGGCATTTTCAGAAGGAGTAATGCAGTGCTTGGCCTGTCACTTCCAAGAATTCATGCGTAAGACAACCCACGGACACTCTGCCTCTCCTCACCTTTCTTTAAGTTATTCTGTCTTTATTTAGCATTTTAAAAAAAGTCAGTAACCTTCCAAACCTGGAAAATTAAAAATCCATGGCTACCTGAGGCTAATTCAAAGGTAATGGAAGTCAATCAGAGTTTGCCTTAGAGGAAGGAAGTTTCATTTTATAAACAACTCAGGGCACCAAGTAACACTCAACGTAAGAAGGAACTCATTCAATTATACAGATAATATTTTCTCTATAAAAAACAAATACAAATAAAGAGTAACTTATTTAATATGAATCTGCCTTTCTTTTAGACTGGAAAAGAGGTTACTTAGTCTTTTTCTTCCTATTTTTTAATACCTGTTACAACTTGCTTTTCTGCCTTTTTGTGCTTGAACAAATGTGAGGTCATTGACATGACCTAATCTCCAGTTTAACAAGAGTTTGAACCTCAAATACTGACTTCTTTTCCTAAGTATCTTTCATTTATAATAACTAATATTTCATGAGAGCTCTCTTGCTTTTCAAGTTAATTTAGCTAACCGTTATTGCAGAGTCTCAATTCATTTCATGCATTTATTTTAGTAAGTAGGTCCTTGTTAGCACTTGCACCATGTTACTGCTGTCAGATAGACACCATCTGGTGGCTAATAAACAGATGTATCATTTCCAATTAAAAGCAAGTATAAAAAATTATCTGTCAGTCACCTGGGTGGAAGGGGATCAGGTCAGGGAATATTCACGCAAACTGGATATCCATAAGTCCACAGGCCCTGATGGGATGCACCCACGAGGGCTGAGGGAGCTGGCAGATGTCATTGCAAGGCAGGTCCTGATAATCTTTGATTGATGGTGGCAACTGGGAGAAGTGTCCAAAAGCTGGAAAAAACAAATTTCACGCCCGTTTTCAAGAAGGACGAGAAGGACCTATGGAACTACAGGCTAATCTACCTCACCCTCATTTGTGCCCATCACCTCTAGTCCTGTCACAGACACAGCCAAAAAGAGCCTGGCTCCATCCTTTTCTTACCCTCTGTTCAACATGTCATTAAAATGTTAATTTTTCTGCTCTCTGTACTGACTGTGGAAGTTCAAAGTTTTCCCATATTGAAAGCTTTCCCTAAGTTTGTGTTTTCTGGGCATAATTTTTATGTGGTGCCCAGTTCTTGATCTCTTCCCCTGCCATCCTGGTTTTGTCCACCGTTAGAGATGAGTTGCTGGATCAGACAGAGCAATGTTGTACTACTTCCTGCAGTTCCCAGCCACACACACCTCTAGATGCCTACAAATATTCACACACAGGTAGATATTCAAATGTGTACGAATTCTGTTTCCAAATGTGGCCTCTCACCTCTGTCTTTCATTTCTCAAGTGTGAAAGAACAAACTTTCATTTTCTACCAAAATACACTGATGTCACCTCCTTTTGGATGAGACCTATCAGTTGTATCCATTCAAAAATGGCTCCAAGATGCCCATTAAGAGGAAATCGTGCCAGTTTTCCACGAGTTAGTTTTCTCTCAGAAGGAAAATCACTTCTTTGTGACATCAGTCACCTTAGATTACTCCCTTCATCTGGCTGTGAAATTTAGGCATCATTCAGGCACTATGAAACTTAGCCTGAGACAGTTCTGGACACAGAGAAAACTGAATTCTAGCTGCTCACAAAACTCTGCAGTCCAAGGCGGAGGCCCCAGGAAGTTGTGCAGCAACCTCAGTCTTCAGAGCCTTGACTTTGCAGAAGTCTTGATGTAGATATGCACACCCCTTGCTGGATCTAGCTTTTGAAAATCTCACTGCAGCAGGGAGGAATCTGGGTGGTAATGAGGATCCTAGTGCTCAGACAGTAATCTAAAGCCTGGGAATTATGTTTATCAGAAAGCAGAGGTCTGTTTTTCCTCACCACTAAAATCCAAGCCTACTGGTTTAAAATTCCATCTCTCACACAAGCAACAATAAATAAGACCAAGCCCTTGCCAAAAGAGACAGAGAGAGAAGCACTTCCTACAGGACTGGCAAAGTCTGGGAAATGCAGAGCTGTATGTAAATCATCTCACTCCAGTCACAGGCGTGCATCCAGCAGAATAATTCAACACAAATTCCTTGGTGATTTATGCACCACGAGCAAAACCCCTCTGCTTTGCAATAAACAATGGCTGGAGCACTTGGGTAAGGCCTGTGAGGAGAAGTTCCAGTGAGAGGAGGGAAAGTTCCCTACAACTCAGCTGAAAAGTGCTGCTCTATCATCAAATTCCCAAAATACAGACCATTTTCACGGATGTGCAGCACGAAACTAAAGGCCATTAATAAATGAACTGGAGTTGTGGAGGGTAATGAGATCATGGAAAGAGAAAAGAATTGTAATTATGGGAAAAGTGTTCATTTTTCACCAGCTCAGACTCTGCTCCAGGGTCCCACCTGCTTCTGGCTCCCTCCAGGAAGCTCTCTGCTGGAAAACATGGCACAAAGGCCATCAAGGATGAGTGGATGCCAGCATAGCCCTTCCCCCTGCACCCAGAGCTTTAGTGATGATGATGAGCTGCAGGCTGGATGTACCACACGCTGGGAAGGAATCATCACTGTAGAGTTTCTTGGAACTATAAAAAGATGTTGGCCTCAAAGTGCAATAGGGCTACAGGAGAAGATATGCTCAGATTATTGCCTCAGGCATGTGTTTGGCAGAGCTTTGAACAGGAGTTGGATGGACAAAGATACTGGTGGAGCTCATGGGCATTCTTCTACTCAGTGCTGTGTTTCCTCCATTACTGCACTTTCCCAGGCTTAAAGTTGTTTTCTCTTTTTCCTAACACTGAATTCCTTGCAGGCAGCCTCAGCATTTCTGTGAATGTTGAAGATTTGCCTGCTAAAGACAGTCAGGGAAGAATTGCAGGCACATAGAGTGTCAGAGAGGGTTGTTCAGGCCATGTGAGCTAACCAGATGCTACAGCATTGTTTCTGCTAAAGTGGTTACATAAAAAAAAAATAAAAATGGATGGGATATTTGGTGAGATTGATTCACATTCATAATAGAACAGGGACAGGGAAGCCAAGGAATTAAAACATACAGGAGAATCTCCACTCTGAGGATCAATAACCCCAAAGTTAGGATACGCAGTGACTGAACATTTCCTCTGGAATTGGACATCACAGACTTTATTTTCAAGCCCTGGGAATTCTAGACAGTATGTCGAGCAAAAAAGAGATGAAGATGAGACTGCAAATCATGGTGGTGAAAGAAGATGTCATTTGTTCAGGCATTAGGCAGGATAGAAGAGCTCAGTTAGGGGTAAGCTCTACCACAAATTGATCTTAATCATGCTTTTTCAAAGGAAGAAACATTTCTCTCTAAAAACAATAAAAATACCATTTTAGCAGAACTCTCCTGTTCTGATTTTATGTCTCTTTTAAAACTGCCTTAAGAAGGGTAAGCAGATGCATCCATGTTTGTGTTTTTTCCTGGTGAAGATGGATGAAAGAAGAAAAAGGTCAAAAGGCAAACCAGTATTGACAACTTGGGGGCCTGATTGCTTACACTGAGCACGGTCCTGCCAGGCCCCAAGATACTCAAAGAGAAGGCAACAGTTTCCAGAGCTGAGACAGTCTGGATCACAGGTCTGTCACTGCTTTAAAAACTGCCAGGAGAAGAAAGCTCCAGGCTTTAGGAATACACATTCATAGGTAGGAACAGGGGGGGACTGGGGAGGCTCAATCAAGAGCAGGTTCAACATGGGTACACTACTATGAAAGGCCAGAATTCATTACACATTGAGGTGAAACAATTTTCCATACCAAAGGAAAACACAGTTGAAGATAGGAAGGAGGGAATATATTAGCTAGACAGTTTGACTAACAGAAACTCCCAAGTTTTGAGATATGTTCTATTCACGATAAATAATATTTTAGTTAGCACACTTTCCTACATGCCCCTGCAAAAAGACTTATTGTATACATAATCTCAATCTTTACATGTCTTTCCAGTCTCAGGCTTTACAGCAAGAGGCATTTGGAGCTTTGAAAGTAATCACGCTACAGATAATAGCCTGTTAGCTACCAGGAAGTTTTGTGAGGTTCTAGAAATGGGAAATAGAAATTAAAATATGAAAAAACACATTAGAAGATGAGCTGGGACCTTATAGAAGCAGTGATATTAAAATAAGCTCCAACACAATTAGAAATGAGCCAACTCTGCTTGATTTCCTGGGGTGAGGTGATCTTATATTAATAGCTCAAGAGATAAAAAGGTGACCTCCTCTCTACAAGGATGGTCTGCTCCTGGAATTTCAGTTCCTACATGGGCTCCCAGCTGAAGAGGCTCCAAGATGCCCATTAAGAGAAAAACGTGCCAGTTTTCCACCGAGTTAGTTTTCTCTCAGAAGGAAAATCACTTCTTTGTGACATCAGTCACCTTAGATTACTCCCTTCATCTGTCATTTAGAGCTCCTAAGTGATAAATGCTGCATTACAACCAGAAATAAAATTTACTATAAATTCTACTGCACTTCTTACACTTGCTGTGCATTTTCTTGACTTACTATAACTCATCAGAGGTGCACTGCTAAAAGACAAAAAACAATGACTGTAGGAATCAAGGAATATTTGGTCCAAAGAGGGGAAAAATTTCTTGAGAGTGGTGCAGTGTTGGAAGAGGTGAAACTGTGTGATCTCCATCCCAGGAGATTTCAAAACTTAAGAGCAATTTCATCTGGTTTTCAAGCCAGCTCTGCTTTGAGCAGAGGGAAGGTCTAAAGACAACCTATTAATTCTAAAATCATGTTGTTAAAACTTTGATTAACATTCAGTAATACATATAAAAATATAAAATCTACTTTCTTTATGCAGGGTCATAAAACTCTTAGGGAGCATCCTCCCTGTCTCTGGATCAACAGTAGCATCGCTGCAGAACTTGCTAAAAACTGAGTTTGAACACATCTTCATCTGAGAAACGAAAATCATCAAAAATAGAAGAAAATCACTAAGCCACAGATGTTTTTATGGCATTTTTCATGTCCAAGTGCAAGGTTTGAGAAGGACTACTGTTTATAAGTGCATTCCTACAAAAAGTCACACTAGAGAAACTCCTCTGTAGTGAAAATCTATACTTAAATTAGGATGACACAAATGGCATGTTACAACAGAGAGACCTCTGGAGCTCTGCACATTCTAAGACTGCAGCATTCATTCTCTACTTTTTAATATATCCCTCAGGCCTTCCTGAGATGACTGAGGTCCTGTACTTTTCATTCAGCATTTTCAGTACTTTTAGCCTAAGATATCTGTTAGCAAATAACTCATGATTTATCTCTCAAATAACTGTTTATAATCCTCTTCATGTGATTTAAAAAGAAACAAATAAAAATTGAAATTCATATTTGGACATTCATACACTTTTGAAAATAATGCACTTCATTAGGCAGACTGTGTTTGAAACAATGTGTTTTTATATCTGGATGTGCACTGAGAGATGAGGTGTTATAACATCTTACAAATCAAACTTCAATTCACACTGTACTACTCACACAACCTGCACTGTATATTTCCTTAAAGTCTTTAACTGAAATTGTTCTGCTGTAGAATAGAAATATGTAACACCCATCACGTTCTTATTTGGTGAAACCTTCCTTACTCACAGCTGCATTTCTTTTACAAAAAATAAATTTGCTTTTTCTTACAGCCCAAGGAGGTACACAAAGCCAAAGAAGGATATTTTTACAGATTAAGAGACAGGAGTGAATGGAATAGTTGGTGAATATTATAATGGTCCTTTATTTCCTTTTGTTATTAAGAATCTTAAAATTTTCCAAGACTGACTATGTAGTTAAATGCCATGAGGATTACAGACTTAGAAGAGAATCCCCAGTCTGTACCAAGAGTAAGCATAACAAATATGTGGCTCCTGTCTTTGGTCTACAAGCAATTGGGAACTGGCAACAACTGTGTGGTCAGAAGGAAGGTGCTGAGGTACCAGGAATAATCTGTAATAATTCTACAGTGCCACATCTAATCCTTCAGCACAGGCACATAAGTTAAAGAATGACTTTCAGTTTGCATTCCTACTGAAGAAGGGCAAAAGAGTATCAGTTAAAAATATGCTGCAAGCTGTATTAAAAAAATAAACTTAAAATTCTAATTAATTTGGGGACATGGATAGTATTTAAGCAGCATATTTTAACAGAGTTAATGTATTTGAAAACAGCAGGCAAGACAGGCTTTGAGTAAAAAGAAAGATAAACGCTGTTACATTTGTCCATCAAAGCCTAAATTTCAACTTAAGTTACACCAGAAAACCAGAAAAAAAAAAAAGTTGAGCATAATCTAAGCAATCTAAGAAAGGAGAGTCAGAGTAAATTATCAAAAAGCATGAAGAGTGACTGATGTCTGCCAAGGGAATAAGAATGCACATTAAGGCTGAGCTCAGATACCCCCGTGGTACAAAAGTGAAGAAACCTATTTCACTGGCAGGAAGAGAGAGGTGGCCATTCTCCAGGTGGCCATTCTCTGCTAAAGCTCTAACATTACCCAGGAAATAAAAACCACATTTATTTTAGTGGTAACAGTCAAACTTGCAGTCAAGCAAAATATGGAAGATAAAAGCAAGAAAAGTAATCTCTGAGAACAGATAATCAATTGCACATGTCTGGTCTTCTTTTTGGTTCTCATAGAAGTTTAAACCACAGGATTTCTATGAAATCATATCAGCACAGTGAAACACTATAATGGAGACAGCAAAATACAAATGAAGATGGAGTGTAAGCAGATGTACCTCTATTTTAAACTCAGCTGAGCTGTCAGATCTGCTAAAACTTGAGAATTCCTCTAGCCAGTCAGAGTTTCATTAAACACTTGTAATATTTACTAACAACAGAAAAGATGTTGTAATCTCATTATGAGATTACCTGTTCTGTACAGGAGCTTGGCCCAGAGTAACTGCCATAAAAAAAAGTACATAAATTTGGCACAAAACCTTTCAGGTAAAAAAAGAGGAAATTTCAAAGCCCTCCAGAACCCCAGTATGGTTTGATGGTCTCACTTCCACTTGCCAGTTTGAAATATCTTGCTCCCAATAAGGGCAATTCCTCTCACATTAAAAGTTAGTGCTTAACTCTCTGAAAAACTATTTCAGCTTTACCTCACAATATAACAAAAATATTTTATCAAGCTTATTGGCTATCCATATTACCAACAGAAGTTTTTGCAGGTAATCACATAAGGGCAGATCATATAATAAAAAAGAGTTGGAGTTTGATTTTTCAAAATACAAATGGTAACAAAGGCCATCTTTCTCATATATACAAATTATCCAGAAACAGATATGTGTTGAGGTTTTTTCTAATTCTTAATATCCCAGTTCATTTCTTCCTAGACAGATATCTTATATAAGAGTATTTCTAGTCAGCAGTTTACTCGAATATTTCTTTTCTTTACTCTGTATTTATAGTACGACCAAAATACAATACAATTTTTTTTTTTTATTTTGGCTTTCTTTTAGTTACTGTAGGAAATTCTTAAAAATCATGGCTGGTTTGTTTTGTCTTATTTTAAAGCAAACTTCTTCTATATTTGTAAAGAAAAAAATGTATAAATATACAAAAACCCCCAAAAACCACTGGGAACACATATGGATGTGTTCAGATGAATAAAACTTGTAAAATCAGGAGTAAAAAAATCAAATCAATTTCAAAACTGTCAAATACTTTCACACTGATTCATAACGTGAACACCAGCTTCTGATTATTCACCAGATTGTGTGACCATACCCTCCAATAAAAATCCACCAATGTAAATGGCAATTCCTCTCCTTTGAACAAATCAATACCTAAAAAACCACAAAAATTGAAGTATGACATTCTTCCAGGAATAAGCATTATACAAAAGCATAAGTAATAATTATTGAGTGTATTTTTGTTATAGGAAATTGTCATCAGAACCACAAAAAAGCAGTGAGGGCATTATTTTTAATGTTTTGATCAATCCAAGATTTCATTTGCTGAAGTAAGTGGAAATTAATTAATCTGCATCACCTCAGAACCAGGTCTCTTGGTGTTTTATACAAGTCCACATTACCTTATGAGATTGATAGGCTGAAACTTGTAAAACACTCCATATCTTGCCCATTCTTGATACAGCAACTAAAGAAAGAAAACCAGAAAAACAAACCAAAAATTAACTTGAAACTAGTTATCCCTTCTGTTTTCACAAACAGCTTCTAAGAGTCAAAAATATTTGCTCCACTCTTGGGGCTGCTAAACCCAGTGGAGCCCATAGAAAAGCCACTTTTGTCCCCGTGCTGGGGACATCACACGAGACCAAGTCTGCTGCTGGATATGCAGATTCACCTACAGCTCACAAAGAGCTCAATAGAAGGCACAGACCCTACAGAAACTCTTGCAGTGGGAGGAATCCAGCTGGAACAGGGTCAAGGATAAAAGGAAACCTTCCTACCTGCAACCTGTGGTAGATGGACCACCATACACTCAACTGCAACAGGCAAAGGATTTGAGATAGTCTTGCTTATTCCCTCTTTCATTCCTATGAATTATTATTATCTTCATTGAAGAGAATTGTCTTGGCTGCCATACTGATATTTTCACGTGAATACTTGTTCTTGCCTATTCCAAATCACCCCTTTCCAGTATCCCCTAGCATTACCTACAAAATGTTAGTCATATTAATATGATTGTATTAGTATGATTACTATTATTAGTATCACATTAGTATGATTATTTCCATAAATAATCATACTAATAAATGCATTTACTCAAATATACAAAAGAAGAGTTATTACATTCTTAAAACTCCCCAAAGGCTGCTTTGAACACAGCTACAGAATTGAACCTGAAGAGCAAAAAGAAAGTTCTGTCTAAAATAGCATTCCATTTAGGAACAGGTACTTTCTGTAAGTTTATAAGAATTTTCTAATCTGCTTCTGTAGTATAGAACAACAGTGGATTTCCCAGGTAGGTTACAAAGCCCTCATGGATTTTTTAATAGCGATAATAGAGACAGCAATGAAGGGTTACAAGTTGCCAGTGGGTCAGAAGCTTAAAGAAGAATAAATCAGTGTTTATACTCATGGTGAGTTATTATCATTCTGCTGTTCAACATCCTTCTTGAAAAGATTTTTTTTTAGAGCAGAAATCACACTGAAACTGGAAAATTCCTTTACTCTTAGGAAAGACTGAAACCCTCTCAGTCTGAAGTTTTCATTGAATATTTCTAATTCTCACAGGATGGGACAAAAGTGTTGTGTCAGTGTGCATTTTCTCCAAAGAAATCCTGAAGAAGGATGATAAGGCTTAACCTTTTATGTTATAAAATGGCACATAAATATTAATTACTTGTGCTGTCCTACTGGCATAAGTACCCCCATAAGGACTCCATTCATTTTTGGGGCTTATACAAGAGAAAATTGAAGTGGAAGATACAGATAAGTTTAAATGGGTAAAATAAAAGGGGGCATTAGAAAAAAAAAAGCTCGGAAATGCCCTCCTTTCTTTTAAACCTGATCAGGGTTCTTCAGGAAATTAAACACTGAGACTATTAGATTCAGATAGAAAACAGATGATGTTATGCATAGGAATACTACAGAAGATTCAGGGCCTAGGCAGCAGGGACATATGTGAATAATCAATGAAGTATTTCTGGAAAGAAGCTTTTATGTTTTTAATACTTAACACTTCATAACTGAGCCTAATAGGCAGAATAAAAAGAGGGCAGCACAAAATACAACTAGCAGAGGGAATATTTTTCCAGACATTGGTCCTTCTAGGCCCTCTTCTCCCCCATTCCACAGGACCCACTCTTCTTTCATTGACTAATGTTCATTTCGTTTATTTCCTCTAAATTTCTGCATTCCAAGTCAGTAATCTGCAGAGCTGCCTCTCAGAAAAAATTCTGCAAGTCCAGAGCACACAATTCCTTCATGAACAAAAAGTTCAAAGTAATAGACAGAAAAGAAAAAGCTTCCTTTATAGTTTGCTTTCTCATTTTGTTTTGCTTACCAAGGTCCATACAGTAAATTAAATTGTATGCGGCACATGAAGACATCTAGTGGCTGAATGGCAACATTATTTACCAAAACCTACAAAGATTATGTTTTCAAATTTTGCTAATTCAGCACTGGAGAAATCAGATTTATTTGTATGACATCAGTTTTTATGAACTCAGTTTTCATAGTATAGTAAATATTGGACATATCCAAACATTTCCTTTTTCTTCATTCTTCCCTCTTCCCTCTTCCCCTTTCTCTCCCTATTATTTTCCCTCTTATATATATAAGACATTGAATTCACACTGTTTCGCTTGAGGATTGATCTATGTTTGAATATCTTTTGATAGCTAAAAACTTTATTTACAAAATAACTGGAAGCAGATTTTTAGAATTTGAGTGCAATGTAGTTGAATGCACAATCAAAGCAAAAGTACAGCTATGTTTTATTTTAGTAACCACTGCTCTCTAGGAGCATTTGGTTATGAAAATAAAATTATTATATGAGTTATTTAACAATTTTTGCTTCCTGACAGGTTGAAAATCTTGTCTATGTATGCAGAGGGAAACTGGAAGCACTTCAAGATGTAAATATCCAATTAAATGTACTGGTGTGCTTCATAAGAAGACATTATAAAAATCTTGCAAAAACACTTTTATACACAGAAACAGAAGAAAATATGTAATTCAAAAAATGTATGCATTTGTAAAAACATCTACTTGTTTGCACAATGGCTAATGCTTTACAGTGAGATTTAGGACATCATTCATTACCTTAAATATAATATGAAATTAATTTTGCAATGTATTTTACCTTTCTTTCATTCATGTCATCATTTTGGCCTTCATATTCACCCTAGGGAAGGAAAACAATTTAATAACTGAGGTAAAAGCAGATAAAATCTAAATAAAAGTTTGGGTAGCTGTTCCTACATTGTTGATTTTACTTTTAGGTCACAACTTGAAATGTACTTATAGAAGAGTTTTCATATTAGAATCACACATAGAAGAGATTTCCAATGTCACAGACAGCAAATATTAATGTCTATGAATGAATGTTTCCTGAGTAACACCAGCAGAGAACTGGATTTTTAGTGGCACATACGTACATCATGAAGCGGGTAGGCTGCATCATAAACATTGTTTGCTATTAACGTGCCAATGCCTAAAAGAAAAAGAAAAATTCAGGTGGTCAACAGGCACAACTGAAAACATTATTACAGATTTCATTTCGTGAGATTCCAAAGGGGCAGAGCTGTATAAGTGACAATATTCAGAATGAGAATAGAACATAGGAATTCCTGGCTGTGGAAAACTTTTTTCAGAGAAATTCATTTCCATAATGCGCTTTTTCTTCAGTGAACAGCACAGTACTCTTTTGACCACTTTCTCACCCTGACAGCAAAGAGCCATGTGACTGAGGAGCAAAGCATCCAGAAGTCCTTCTTGAACCCTTACAGTTGTCAGAAACGTAGAGTCCTGGCCAACAATCAAACACAATGCCCCCAAAAACTTCCACAGAACTTTGTGGTTATGAAATCACAGAATGGTTTGGGTTGTAAGGGATCTTAAAGATCAGCCAGTTCCTGCCCTGCTGCCATGGGCAGGGACACCTTCCACTCTCCAAGGCTGCTCAGAGCCCCATCCCACTTGGCCTCTCTTCCAGGGAATTTAGCAGGGGAATCCCCAGCAGGACTGCAGCACCTATAGACAAACACAAGATCTCTACTGGCTCTCAAGACCTGCAGCTCTTACAGCAATTCCATCCTCAGTCCCTGCAAGTGAAAATGATTGTTCCATAAAAAGGCAACCAAAGATGAGCTATTTCTAATAATTAGTAATTTATAGATATATACATTTATTCCAGGCATCTTTGTTTTCAATGCCCAGAAAAAAAGTAACCAGCTATCATGTCTTTAGCGATGAAAAACATTCCATAGTCAAATTACACATTGTCCCGAAGTATTTGGGAAAAACCCTCTGGTGAGAGATGCCAGATAGGCAGCACCAATAAATGTCTCCCTTGATACAAAGACAAGTACAACTACATGCATTAATATAATCAGGAAATTATGCTTGAATAGTGTTAAGCCTGCCCCTGAAAGCATTCAATGTCTGGAAGTTTACAGTGGTTCAGAGTTATGCTAGAAAAAAATAAGCCTTCGTTGTATAATACCATAGGAGTGGAATCAGATTCAGCCTTACACAGATGCAAAAGAATCCATAAGCAAGTGTGTTTGAAGTGTTGTTATTTTCATCCTATTATATTATAAAACATGTTTCTGAAAACCGAAGACTGCTATAAGGACTTCCAACATCACAGTCCTGGCCTCTTGTGAAAAGTAAACAACAAACTCATTTAAAAAAAAAAAAAAGGAGAAAAAATTATGTTTAAAAGAATCTTTTAAACCTCTCCTAATGAGTGATTTTAAGCTTAGATGGGAAAGCCTTAGTGACATATTAAACAGAGGACTTTTGGGGGAGGATCTCAGAAGATCAAAGGGATAAGCGAATTTAGGTCAAACATGATGCAAAATCACATTCTAGCTATGGACCAGAAAGATGGAAAAGATGGTGTTGAGAGTTGTCTCCTTTCATTAGGGAATTTTGTCCCTTAAGTTCCTAAGAAATGATAATGGAGGTATTTAAGGAGGGCAAAAGAAATGGCCAAGCCCAGGGGGCATCTGACTGCACCATCTCTGTCTGAGGGTTTCTCGGAAAGGGGCCGAGATACCGCGAGAATTGGGCTGGTAAAAGACGGGATAGGGGCAGGTGCCCTCTCTTTCTCTTGGTTTTGGAGGATGCTTGGAGCTGCCGCTTAGAAAAGGGAATTCGCTGCCATCGCCGCAGTCCAGCCCAGTCCGCTTCTCCTGCCGCGGGTGAGCCTCTGCTCCGGAGAGTAGCCACTGAATTGGTGCCCTGTTAATACCTCGCTAAGAGAGGGACTTTTTATCATCTGCTCAGGGCCCTGAGATCCTGAGCCCACCTCTCCCAGCCCTGACTACAGCCAGGCTGCCACCTCGGCCCCACTGCTCCTTCTGCGCTGCTCCGAGTTCCCACTGCACCAGCCCCGCACCCCCATCCGCCTGCTGAGACACCTCGAGTTTCCAGCTACAGCTGTGGAGCTTCCAGCACA
>VZRX01012506.1:330-10740 GCA_013398075.1 Notiomystis cincta
AAGGGAAAGGGAAAAAAAGAGGATGGGTAAAAAAAAAAGAAAGAGAGAATGAAAGAAAGAGTAGAGGGGGAGAAGAATATTAGGAGTGGGAAATGAGAAGGAAAAGGGAAGGGGAAAGAAGAGGAGAATTAAAGGGAGATGGAAACAAAGAGGAAAGGCAAAATGAAAGTGGAAGGAGAAAAGGGGAGGAAAAAGGAAATCTTGAAGTATGGGGAAAGGGAAACAGGAAGAAAAGAGGAAGGCAATAGGGAAAGGGGAAAGAATGGGGGAAAGGAATTGTATAAGGAAAAAAGGTGACAAGCGAAGTCAAACAGAAAAAGAAAAAGAGAGAAAAAAATTAAGAGGAAAGAGAGGATTGGACAGGGGAAAGGAAAGCGTGGGGGTAGAGAAAAGGGGAAAAGAAAGAGGAAAAAGGAGAAGAGAGGGAAAGGGAAAGGAAGGTTTGCTTGTAGCATATCAAGTCTGCACAGACCAGCACCCTAGATCAGCCCAGTCCTCCCCGGTAGAGCATGGGAACAAGTGCCCTGGTGCTGCCCAGGTGCTCAACAAGCACAAGGTGACCTGCCTGCCAGCGACCACAGGGACATGGTCACACTCCCACATCCCCAGAAACAGACTTCTGGGGCCTGCATGCCTGCATTCCCCAAAGCAGCTTTCTCAGGCTGGAGGGACTGGAGGCCATCCTGCGCCTCTCTCTCCCACACCAACAGACTTCTGGGGCCTGCATGCCTGCATTCCCCAAAGCAGCTTTCTCAGGCTGGAGGGACTGGAGGCCATCCTGCGCCTCTCTCTCCCACACCACTCACTCGCTCTGTCTGCGTAGGGAGCAGGTTTTTGTTCCATCTGCTCTGTACCCAGGCGTGGCCTGGGTGAACCACTGTGATCTGGGGTGCAAGCCTGCTTAGTTTTGTCTCAGGGCTGGGGCAGGACTGGAGGAACACAGCAGCTGGGAGCTAACCCTGACTCTCTTTTCTGCCAGGGGCCCGTGTTGGAAGGAGATCTAAGATGAAGTTATGGGATGTTGTGGCTGTCTGCGTGGTGCTGCTCAACACGGTCTCCACCTTGCCCCTGCCCACCGGTAAGACGCCTCCCAAGGGGTCCCCTTCAGTGCTAGAGGGACCTGAAGATGATCTCTCCCCCATCAGCCTGCTGCCTCCCTATGCTGTGCACAGTGACTGTAAGAAACATTCCCCTTTGTAGCAACTGCTGTCTGTCTTGCTAAACCTGCTTCCCTTTGCTCAGGCATCAGAATGAGGAAAGGATCCCCCCACTTTTGTGTCCCTGTTTCTCCACAGGCAGTGTCATTGGCTTTGGTCCTGCTCGAGCAGCTTCAAACCTAGTCATTCTGCAAAGCTTGGGGTTGACAATTGTGGCGGCAATGCCCCCTGCCCACTCCAGCCCTGCCTTCCTGGCAGTCTTAGGATGCCTCTGGTTGAAAAACATGGGGAGGTGGGAATGTTTCTTGTATGCAGAGGAGCCGAGAGGAGGATCTTGTCCACAGCCCTCGCAGCACAGGCACTGGAAGTCCTTCCCCACTGCCTCAGCCTCCTCTCCCTGCTCAGACCTGCCAATGCAATTATTCACTGCCTGTAGTGGGCGCAAGTCCTGGTGGAGGTTTGGCTCCGTGATGGGAGGCACTCTACACATCCTGGAGTACTGTTGAGCTTCATTAAATCCTCCTTGGATTCTGATCTCGAAATTAGTGTGTCCGCATGGAAATTTACAGATCAGCTGTGGCAGGGTTAGGAGCTTGATGCAGAGCAATCCACATGAACTACCTCACAGTAAGACAGTTTACAATCCAAATGACAGATAATAATGCCTTGCTAATAATAGGTCATGTACCTGCAATAGCAGGTACAGCATTTTCTCAGGGGTATGTGAGCGTTATGTTAACTCTGGTGGCTTTTTAAAGAGAGAGGTAATATGACTCAGTAAGAAGCAGCAGAA
This sequence comes from Notiomystis cincta, assembly GCA_013398075.1. Classification (NCBI taxonomy): domain Eukaryota; kingdom Metazoa; phylum Chordata; class Aves; order Passeriformes; family Notiomystidae; genus Notiomystis; species Notiomystis cincta. The sequence continues at coordinate 2,281 of VZRX01012506.1, forward strand.
TACTCACATGAACAGTGGAGATGTTGGCTTCACAGAGGCGCAGACGCAGTTTGAAGGTTGCTTCTTTTGCCCTTGCTCAGCCCTCTCTGTTTAGCTCGTTACAGGATGCAGACAGTATCCAGTAATTGGGATTCATTTCTATCTCCTTTTCTGGAGGCATGTCCTTTCGCTGTGCCCGCCACAGCTCCGGTCACAGGCGGCCATGCTCTGGGAGCAGCCAGGCTGGTGGAGGCACCAAGCATATGCTGTGACTACACTTTGACCCCTCCCAAACACCCATCTCTTCCACACACACACATTTATGTCCTTCCCCATTTAGTCTTCTCTTTCCTTCTCTTGCTAGTGTTTCCCCCAGCTGGAATCTCGCCTAAGCTCCCGCCTCCGCATGTCCCAGCCTGGGCTCCTGCTGCTCACAGACTGGCAGACCCTGACATCCTTTCAGCCCCTCCACATAGGGAGGTTGGCCAAAAGTGTTTCCTCACAGGGCTCCAGCCTGCCAGGATCATGGGGCTATCACACATGGTGATCTTCTTCTCCATGGCAAGCCATGTGGTGGATAAATGCTGTCCTACAAAAGGCAGGAGTGATCATCTTTTCAGGCCACTATGCTGTTCCCTCTGTACAGGCTTGCTGAGTTTCTGGTGGCAAGAAGAGCACTAGGGGAAAAGCAGTATTAGTCAGTTTGTAGCTCTGGCAGAAGCTTCAGAGTGGGAGAGCATTAATGCTCCATCTTTCCAGAGTGATTTGCATGATGCCTGCTTTTATCTTGAAACTACCTTCTGGTGAGCTGATTCCTCTACAGCAGCTCAAGGGGGTAGGCAGCAGTAGTGATTCTCTCAGTTCCTAGTATCCAAAACTTCTCATCATTGCCTCTTCTTTTTTCCTTTCCTGTGGATTGGGTAAACAAGAGGCAGGAAGAAAGACAATCTGTGTTTTACCTGAGCTATGGTAGTATCAATTTTATCTCTGTTTCCAGGGTACAGACATAACCTGTGACCCAGCTCTGCATGGCTAAACCTATTGCCCAGAACAGTCATTTGAGAAAGGGCTGATGGTTTGGTCTCAGTCTTTTAACCCTGTGTATCACAAACAGATGGGCCTGGCTGCAAGGGGAAAGGAAGCAGTGCTGTTCTTCACATCAGAAATTGAGGAGAATCCATGGCATTCCCGTGATCTTTGTATGGCAGCAGTTAATACAACAACTGAGCCTGAAAGTTAGAAATTCATCTCCATGTTTCCAAGTCAATGAGACCTGCAGAAAGGTGACTGTAAGATGGCAGTGAAATACTCTGGTCCACTTTTATGCTGTTTGTAGTTGATTTTAAAGTGTGTGGTGTCTGGAGGACAATCTGCAAACAGTGAGGCTGATCCTACCCAGGCACATCACTGCCTTCCTGCTGCAGCAGCATTTTGCTCAAGTCACCCCCATCAGTGCCTTTGACATATTCATTCTCTCCACTTACAATTTGGGGGCATGCACCCTTCAGCACTAAGCACACAAGAGGAATCAATGTCTACACCACACAGATTTCCCCTTCCATTTGGAAGTTTCTCTCCCCATCAGAGCACAGTGTGCCACAAGCAAGGAGGTGTGCCTGCAGCTCCCCAGCTGTCTGCTGGTGAACCTGCCATGTATCCACATCTCTGTGGATGCTGTTGGTCAGCAGCTTTGCTAAGGGCTTTTGCAGGAAACTGCTCACAAAGTGGTGGGGGCACCATCATCCGCTGCATTGCCTCACATGCCCAGGGCAGGACTGGGTGCTGTGTGCATTCACACAGAGAGGGGCACTGCTGTCCCCTAGAGCAATCCCTGTGCAGGCTGAGTGTAGCTGGTTTTCTCCAAGGTCCACTGCTCTTACTCCAGAGAAGTGTGAGGGTCTCCCTCACACCATTTGCATCAGGGCTTAGTAGGATTGCGAGATCAAGTCCACTCCTAAGGGCAGGCCAAACAGCTTGCTGGAGCACAGATCTGTTTCCCAGGCCCTTGACACCTTTTCCTGTTCTCATTTGATGGGATTGCTTTCTTTGCAAAGTGCTCTGAGATCATCTGATGTTACCCCATCCCTTTCAGGTTGGTTTGAAACCTTCCTTCATTGCAGGCTCCAGGCAGGGTTCTAACCTCCTGGGCTGATCAGGTGTAATGTGCTGACCTTTGCTGTTCAGGGCAGTAATTAGAGATGGCAGAGGGTGCTAGCAGTTGCAATCTTCTGCATTTTTAATTGGACTGGAGGCTGGAGTATCCTCCACAAATGCAGTGCATTGGAGATGAATCCAGTATTTGTAGGTGTTTTGGCATCAATATTCATGGAATAGCTTATTTCACACTCACAAAAGAAGAAGAGATGTAGAGTTTGTAACCATTTTGTTCATTCCCTTATGATACAATCCTCTGCGGGAAGAACGTTATTAGCTTAAATTCCACATGCAAGTAGAACAAATATAAACCACATTATTATAAACTAAATACTAAGTCAGCAGCCTCAGAAGCATGACAGTGCAGAGGGAGCCAAACACTTGTTTGCATTATACAGAGTGGCCAGTGAATACTTCTTGAAACTGCTTGCTGTTGGATGCACATAATCAACATGTACGTGAGGACTGGAGTGTCCTAAAATCCATGATATTCCATGTATTCTCTTGATCAAGTGAGAACCTTTACTAAGAACTAGTGGTAAGCAGGTAGAATCAAATTAAACATCTCCCCATGGGATTTTCCCTCCTAGTAAGAGGAAAAGGTGGGGTTTTGCATCATAGTGTCTGAGTTACCCTACAGCTACTGAATGGTCATTCATTGTTGGAGATCCTTTGGCATATGCTGTGACACACTATAGTATGTGTTAGGTTACATCTCTGTTAAAAATTCCTCTTACCCCTGCTAAGATATATTTAATATTAAGTTACTGCTTTTAGCTGCAATTTTATCAACTAATGGGGAAAGAATCTAGAAAAAATAGTGGCATTGTAGGGCCCTTTAAGGCAAAAACAGTATTTAATTATGCTCCCAAATGAATGCATTTCCTTCCCTACAATATTTACTCGGCCCATTTAATATCACGAACTACAACTCTCATGTTTCTGTCCAGGCTTTCCTGCTCAGCACACCTTTGGTGTGGCATATGTGCTTTAGCCTAAGGCACCCACAAGCTGCAGAGGTTGCTGCCCTGCACAGTCAACCCAGTGCATCAGGGAGGTGTCAGCCACACCAAGCAGGAGCCACCCTGCATCATCTGACCCTGTGTGCCCAGCACAGCCACACAGGTCAGGCTGAGTGTGCCTGGGTGCCTGAGCCCAGTATGTACTCAAATTTGTTTGCACAGGGACACCCAGGTTATCTAGGCACTTAGAAATCCTAAGCATTCAGATTGGTCCCTTCATGGGCAAAATTCTAGAAAAAGAAAGAAAACCAGGCAGATCTGGTTAAATCCAGAGGCATGTAGCCCTAGAAGCAAATTCCTTTGCAGTCTCAGGTAGAAATACTGAATGTACTCCAATGAAGAGCACTCTGTGACTTAAAGAAGAAAGTTCTGAATTGCAGGATAATAAAGTTCTATTCTCATTTTGAGTTATCCTTTGCTGAAAGTTTTAGTTCTTTGCTGCTTTTTAATTTAGTGACCTCAAAATGTTGCCTGTGGATCCTGTTAGATGTTTTGCAGATGTTGACAGATCACATACCTGGACATACTTTTCTTAATGATCTTTCATAAGTCTCTTCAGTATATTTTAGAAATCTCCATGTTCATGGTTTGCAGATGAAGATCTTCGAAACATTCCTTGAAAAGCTGAAGAATTCAGTTGTGTGCAGTATTCATCAGACTGTTCCTGAATTTAGTGGGGGAGGCATTGCTTGTCCATTAGCAGAAGATCCTCAGGCTGATAGGTTGCAATGTATTTGTAAATTATACTGTTCCTGGTTAGTACTGCAAAAAGCAGTGCTAAAATAATTAAAGTTACAAAGGCTTTGCGAAACCATTTGGGTCATTAAGTCCCACCCTGCCACAACTGCAGCTGTTCAGAGGTGGACATCTAGTGCAAATACCCAGCTTTCATCTCCCCCACACACTATCTAGATATTGCAACATAAAATTTGTAGTACATAGGCCNCTGCTCTAATTGAAAGACTATGCTCAAGTGAAATAATTTAGTTAAGTGTTTGGTCTAATATTTTGATGTGATAGCTATACCCTATCACAAATGCATACATAAAAGCTACAATCTAAATGCAAACCCTAATTTTATAATTTTTAGTATACCTTTCATGACTTCTGTTACATCACTTTAGCTCAGGGTGTGTAAAGTGCCAAATGATGTGGTTACAGTGATGTGGTTACATTTTCCAGAGACCAGTATGGAAAGCTCTTCTATAAAGCACTGTTTCAAATAGCTTAAGATGTCAAGTTTTACGAGGTTAAAAAAAAAAGGAAAAGCCATCTATATAAATCATTATTCTGCAATATAGTGGGTTTAAGCTTTTCTTGTATGCCATAAGAGACAGGATGGTTAGAAGAGACTGTAGTTACTCTTTGAAATCCATAACCTGGCACCAAAAAAGTAACTGGATTTGAAGATCCAAACCATCAGTTTGTGGTCAGGCACAAGCTGAGGATTTCTTGCACTTCCATGCTGGCTTGCTGCCATTGCACGTGGGGCCATTTGGCTTTAAAATGAATCTCTTGATAGTGAAATCAAATGAATAGATTTACAAAATGTAATTGTCATCACATTTGAACAGACAGAAATAAATTATCCATTTTTACTTAATGGAGGCTGGTTTTTGAGAATGGGATGAGTTTGGTGAGAATATCCAGTTAGATCTATTTCATGTAGAAGTCTGTCAGAACACTGTATAGTTTATTCTTCCAAAAAGCACAGGGATCAGATCCCAGTCCTGGTGTCACATGGTGTCTCTAATTAAACAGAAATGCAAAGACAGATTCTGGGGGACTGCAGTGGGTAAGATGCCCACAGGAAGGAACATTTACCTGCATGCCCAAAGCAGAACTCAGGACTGGATTTCTCCAGGTGCTAATGGGGAGTGCCATGGCTGTTTGGCTGCAGGATCCTTCACTCATGTGTGCTGGCAGCTCTTTTTGTAGCCAGGGGACAGAGACTGTGCTTGGGGACAGGCAGGTCAAAATTTCAGGTTCCAGAGAACATCAGTGAAGCAAGTATTTCAGTTTGAATTACAGAGGGATGTTCCAAACCTGCGTCAAAGCTATGATCCAACTGTGCCCAAATGTTCAGAAGACAAGCAAACAGCTTGCAAACAGCAAGCAGATGATGCAAATATTCTTGTGTTGGGTTTTTTTTTGTTTATTTGTTNTACATAACTACATTTGTTGTGGGTTCCCATATTTCTGAGGTAGTAAGTGAATAAGTAAAAATAAACAAGGAATACAAAATACTGCAGCGTAACCATGTTCAGGATCACCAGACATCTAAATAGGCCACTGATACATTAGTTCTGGTAGAGTGGTTAGCACTGCAGAGTGGTCATTTTTTACAAAACCAGCTCAGTTTCTGATCAAGTTATATCCTTTGGTAAAGAGAACCACAGGAAAGGTTTCAGTGGTTCTTGGAATTTCAATCCTGATTACACAAAGAAGAGAGAAAATAAGATCAAAAAGATTTACTTGAGACAGCTGCAAATAAAATATTAAGGCACAAAATAGATGTTAGAATATGTTTTAAGATCAAGGACTTAAAATTAATTTTGTGAGGTATTTCATGTAGCAGCATCCTTTTTAAGGAATAAAGCCATTCATGTGACCTAGCAGAAGTTTAGGCTGCATGTATTATATATCACTTAAACTGAAACCTGCAGGAACATTTCTTTGAAGTCTTTGGGGTTTGTGCAAATACTTTAAAGATTATTGAATAGGAATATTCTTCAAAAGAAGTACACACTGAAACCCCTGTCTTTATTTTCCTGTGGTGTGGCTGGACAGTGTTAACAGCAGTATGCCAAAACTTCTCTAGTGGCCACGCCTTTAGAGGCAAGCTGGTCACATCCCCTTTAAATAACCAGCTGTGTACAAACATCTGGACCATCTCTGCTTCCATCCAAAGCATTTGTGATTTCTTCAGCAAAATCAGCCATTACTCAGGAAATTTCTGAAGGGAGGCAGTATCCAGTGCAGCAGTTAGGAAGGACCTTGCTCTTCTGGCAAGTGCCAGTCCAAACTTCCCAGCATGAGCCGTTCTGCAGCGGAGTCCATGCACCTGTCCGAGAGACAGGGGCTGATTATTATAATAATAACAACAATTTTCAACAAGCAATATTAAAACTTTTCCTGTTGTTCCTTTTGTAAACACATTGAAATGCAGGTATGGAAAGGCAACAATGAAAGATCATGTGTTATTTATAGATCAGATCAAATCTGATAGCAGCAGAGATTGCCACAAGAAAAACATCAGCCAAGATTTTGCCCAGTCTGCTCTGCCAGTGTACTGCCCCAGGGAAGAGACTGGGTTAGGGTCCCTTTAGGGTCTGTTCTTCCTGTTGTGCTGCATATCTTTGTTCCTTGTGGACATTCCTAAAGGCCAGTGGGTGATGCAGTGTAAGAGCACAGGCAGCCCAGTAATAGCTGATGTTATTGATTTAGGCACGCTCTTTCCCTTCAGTGAACTGTTACTAAAGAGGGGCTGGGTTACCATTGTGGGGTTTTACTGATGATAACCTCAGCAGGGCTCGGCTGGGTCACTTTTGCATCGGGGATGGTGAAGAAAATACCATCAGTGTTTCCTCCACTGGAACTGTGTGCTTGCTGTTGGCTGGCTGCACGTGTTCTCACGAGCTGAGGTCCAGATTTCGGGTCTTGCTCATACATACTCACCTGAGGCTCTGGCAGGATTTGAGCTTCTGGCTTACCCAGATATTAGGTGTAAACCTAGGTTTTACTGGGAAGCTGGGTATTCACTCAGCATGGTATGGATGTGGAAGGGTACCAGATCTGAGGGAGGAGACAACAGGTATGTGTCTTGCCTGGGTTTGGCTCCTCCTCAGTCAGTGCCTTCAGGCAAGGCACTGGTGCTTTTTCTATCTTCCCCTTTTACACTCTTCATGCTGTAACTTCTGATGCAGGGATGCTCTGAGGGTGCTCATGTACCCACCACCCCATAGGATAAGGTCCTAGTGCAGATGGGCTCCTGGCAGCAGCTGCAGGAGCTGCCACAAAATCTCATGTGTGACTGCTGAAAAGCTGTCTGCTCTGTGGTGTTCAGAGCTGGTGACTCAAAGCTCTCCACCACAGGCAAGATCACACTCCCCTGTTGCTCCTCTGCTCCTTGACTGCTGGGTGAGATGCTCCTCTGCCCACCCCAGAGAGGCCAGAGGTGGGGTGGGCAGAGGAGGGCAGCCCACCACTGAGCAGGGTCCTGTGAACAACCTGCCTGGACTAGGTGAAGAAACTCCCCTTAGCTCACAACTTCCTCTGCTTCACACAGTTCATCTGACCTTGTGTTTCCCCCTGCTCTCAGGGACTTCCCACACTGGCAACAACTGTGGTGGCCCTATTGTGTCCCCCCTTTCTTCCTCTGTCAGCATTTCTACCTGCAAGAGTGCAAGCACACTACAGAAGGGGAGGCACTGCCAAGCAGGGCAGTGAGAAAACACAAAGGTCTCTGTGCATTTGTCATTATGAGCAGCACGTGGGAAGCTGCAGGGTCAGCTGGTGAGCTACAAACACATAATTTGACTGCTCCATCAGGAGCAAGAACACCAGGAGGGTCAGTCCTGTGCCTTTTACCAGTGTTGCCTCATCGTACCTGACTGGTGCAAGTGGCCCTGGCATCATGCACCAGGTTATTATTTAGCACTTGCCTTGATGAGAGACAAGTGACACCAGGGAGAGGCTCCATTTCTAAGGGATCTGAGTCTGAGGGGAGCCACAGCATGGGCTGGGAGTGAAGTAACACAGAGATATTAAACATTTAGGGATGAGCTGACCCTGGTTTGTTTGATGCTCTATTTCCTAATGGATACAACCAGCTGGTGTCCATTTCACTCTTGGTCTCATGGATTTTCAGACAAGGCATGAAAGCAAAGTCATACCTCAGAGAGGTGGTATTTTAATTGTTTAAATACCAAAAACGTTTCAGCATACTATTTTTAACACCCGCCTTCACTTAGATGCATTCATATAATATTCTTTGTCTTCTTATACAAAATATTTAATTTTGAATTAATTAAATTGTTTATCCTCACCACAGTTGCTACTTTCTCACTTTGTAAAGCAAAATGATCATCACATTAGTATTTTTAACCTGGATAAGTCTGCACTTCCACAAACAAATTGCTTCAAATCTCTACTAAAGTTTGTCCTTGTGGTGTGAGATGGAGGCATTCAGTGTCCAGATAGGCCACACCCACTACAAGAAGCACCTGAAAACAGTACTGCAAAGAAAACTAAATATAAAAATAATTATTGAATAATGATTACGAAGTAATCTTTTGATTATGAA